>JAPDSC010069906.1:117484-151366 GCA_026290005.1 Latrodectus geometricus
ACATCGCACAAGTTTTCAGAAATCATAAAATTTAAATCCAGTATCAAATCAAGAAACAAGGCTATATATTTTTAATTTTCACATGACTGTTTCTGATGCGTAACATTCATGTATTTCGCCTTAGTTTCAAAATTACAAGATTTCATTTTCCCCTTGAATCAGATCTGGATCTAAGGAGGAGGAGTGGAAATACCTGCCCTTCGGTCAGCAAGTTTAAAAAAAGAAACTTTCTCTTGTCCTTTAATTTCATTTTTCAACAAAACCTATCAAACAAAGAGTCTTTTTTCTACGAAACTATATTTTATTTCGAAATCGACTGCCGAGTTTACTTTGTCCGAAGTTCTTTCTTCCTATGTTGAATTTCCAGAAATATGTCTGCTTCAAGTAACGTCTTCGAGGAAAAAGTTGGGAATTTATTCTCTAAATTTGTGGCATTCGATAGAATTGTTTGGACAAATAAATGAGCATATTTTTCTTTTTCTCCAAGGAAAAATGAAATGTATTTTTCATTCATATTAAAATATTTATAAATAAAGAAATGAATTATATTTTTCATTCATTAAAAAACAAAAATCAGACCATTCTCGTATTTAGAAGAAGGAAACTCAACAGATAAAAAGCCAGTACAGTAAAGAGCCAGTACCTAAATGCTATAAGTAACTAATTTTCGTATAGAAGACTTAAAATTTTCTTACACATTCTTTAACTGTTTTATTAATATCTTGAAAAATAACATATTTAATAATTTTTCATGGTCACAAATTGTTAGTTTTTTTTTTGCTTTTATGATAAATAAGTATTTTATTGTAAAATATTTTGATAATGATATAGCGCTCAATATCGGATGCGATAAATTTTTCCGACATTAGGAGCATTCTTAATGATGCCCATACTATAAAATAATTATAAAAAAAACAATTACAAATTTAGTAAATTTATCAAGTTTACCAAAAATTAATCAATTTCTTTCTCAATTTAGTAAATATTTAATTCAATTAACGCTACAACTTCAGTTAATATGTTAACACATACCTTCTGTATATAAATACTATAACAACATTATTTGTAATTTATTACATTAATTTTAGAGACTCTGAAGGAATAAATATATGAGGAAGATATAAATCTGAAAAAGTTTTAAGCATTCCTATCAACAAATACACATGAAACACAAAAATGTGCTTCACATTTTGAAGGTTGTAGCGAGAAAAGTGTAACTTTCTAAGTCGAATGAATACAATCTTCCTCGAAAATTCGTTTATATATTCAACATCGTATACTAGTAGTTAAAACTTTACAGGTTTCCTTTTTGAACATGCTTTGCTTGCCTTCCAGAAAGACTTTTCATAGACAGGCGGGCAATGTTCTTTTGTCGCAAAGGATGTAATTGGGTAAAATCTCAAGTTCTCACCCGATTCGTTCACCCGACTACTGTAGCAGACACCCAGACAGACATTGCATGCAGCAAGCAAGCAAAAAGGGAATAGCCAACAATAACCAATTTTCGCAGGAAAATAATTTACAAGGCTTCCACACAAACGCCTATTACATGCAGCGAATTTTCTACACTTATGATTGACATCTTCCATTATGAAAATTTCAGCAAGACGAAAATTACGTGCTTAAATATCAGCTAAAATCTGCACAGTCCGGGAGAGATTTAAAAATCTTAAAATTATTCATAGCCAAAAGTTTCTTGAAATTTTAAATTTAGTCGACACATTAACAGAATGAATTGGGGAAAAAAATTATTTTTAAGGCACTTTTTTTAAAAATTCTCGCTTTACTTTCTCTGCCTATTATAAAACATGCATTTACAGCAAAAATTAAATGTTATATTTATTTATGTTATATTAAACTTAATATTTTTTTTTTGAGATGTTTAAGAAACGCACTTTAACGAAAGTATTTATTTTGACAGCGGCAAAACTTTTGGAAATTTTGTTTGATTTGAACACACTTTCAATACATTAATATAAGAAAATGTTGTATAGATCAGTTGGAAGGTTTTGACAAAAAAGAAACGCACATTAAGCTTTTTATTGAAAGAATTTAGAAAGACTAAGTTTGATTTGATAGTTTTAACGTCAAGCATACGTATGAAATTATTTTAAAAATGGATCATTTTCGCAAATCCAAATTACCTTAACAAGATGTAGTTTACTTTTTAAATGCAAAATAATTAAGTCTCCATTGTCATTATTCATGACACTTGTTAAGATTAGTGTTGACTCATTCTCTTTATACTCATGTTCATAATCATCGATAAAATAGTTTGCATGAAGACATTCCTTTTTAAAGAATAATCGATTAAGTTATGAGAAATACAAAACTTGTTTGCTATTCACTACAAATTTATATAAATAAGAAAAAACTTAAATATTTATATTTTTATTTTTGATTAATTTTTACAAATAAATATATTAAAGATTAAAGGCATTTTACAATGACTCTTTTAAATAAAATAATATTTAAGCATACATATTGAAGATTTATCGATATAGGTTAACGGTACGGTGAAAAAACTATTTTTTTTTTTAATTTAAAACAGTGTTCAAAATAATTCAATCAGAATCAGAAATGTGAATACGAGATGCATTATTTTAATAATTGGAAAATTTGTAATAATTAGATAAAGATATTTGTAAATAACTTTTATATATTTATTTAAAAGTACTAGCTTTATATGTGGCACCTAAAGAACTATGTTCAAATACTTTATATTGTTTCCATAATACGAGTTTGAAGGCATATTATATAATATATATATATATATATATATATATATATATATATATATATATATTATTAACCTTAATATCAACTTACCATCTATGAAAGGCGGCTGACTACCAGGGATGGGTGTGGTGGCTGTTGTCCCGTTCATGGTGGGAGTGATGGGGTTGGTCCCGTTCAAGACAGGCGCTACTTTCTGATCCCGGAGTGGGGCGTAGCAGTAATCTTGATGAAAAAATTCATTTATTTCTGGAAGAACTTCAAAGCCAGTACTAGAAAGGAGCTCCAGATTTCCATTATTGCCCGTCCGTCCATTTTCTATATCTGAAACGAACAATTTATGAATTATGAAATAGGTCTATTGACAAAACACTCACGTGAAATTTATTGATGATCATGACAAGATTTTCATCACGACTTTGACGCCAGTCCTTGTGTAAAGCATTGAAATATCATGTACTAAACATGACGTTCATATATCAATTCATGGTTATGACCAAATAAAGTAGGTATTGGTAGATTGCAATGTTAAATTTTAAGTTGTATTACTATGGCAGTTTCCTGAATTTATATTATTTATGTAATACATTATTTATATATATTTAAATCTTCCCAATTTAGAATGTAATCCAATAATTTTCAATAGGGGGGGGGGGTTCTTGGTCTTGGAAACGTTCTCAAACTTTTAAAATTTGTATCAAAATATTTATAAGTATATTTAAATTATAAATAAATACCATTAAATAAACAAAAAAAAGGCTCAGACTACAGCGTTGTTATTTTTAAAAATTGTATTCGCCATCGAAGTTGTTACAGCAATCACCATGACTGTAATTGCGATATCAAATCACTGCACTATTTGATTAAGATTTTTTTTTTTCATTATTTCTACAAGATTACGATTATTTACTACGCATTTTACTATTATTATTGTAACTGTTATTTCGACATACACAATCTTATAAATATTTAAAGCTTTTAAATAACTTGTTATTTTCCCTTTATCATTAACTTGTCAGTATACATTTAACATATTGCTTGATTAATATATTAAATGCTCTATTGTCGATTATTATTGAAACAAAAAGAAATCTAAATCATTGTAAATTTCTAAGTCTGAGGTTAGAATCAAATCAACGAATTAGAATCAAATCAAATCAATGAAGATTATAAAGCTCTAATCCTGCATCTATCAACTAGGAAATTGCAAATATAGATAAAGGAACAGCAAAATAAATTTCCGCACGCAATTTTTTATAAACACGATAGGATGTATAGCATTAATGATATATTGATATATATCATGTTAATGGTGAAAACCGTTTTCAATGTAAGTAAACGCGATATTCATACAACAATTATTATGAGTTTGATACTATATATTTAGCTCTATGACGAATATTAATAAAGCTATGATTTAATAGTCTTTAGGCCCACTTAAGAAAATCTAAAGTAATTTTTGCCAGAAAAATTTCGAAACATAAAAATTCTATTCACGATAGAGGTATTTTATGGTCTCATAACATATTTTACATAAAATATTATACTAGTAGGATGCATAACGAATAAAATTGCGCATAAAACTTAATAAAAATTTGACGAAGTAACAAAATTGTGAGAAAAGACTGAAGAAATTATTCAAAGTACAGTATAAAAATACTGTACTTTTAATACTTTTTTCAGTCCTTACTTTTAGAATATGAACAAACTGTATAAATTTTGAATGTTCTTACAGCACTGATTGCCCAGTTAAAGATTGATCTGAATGCTGTTCTAAGTTAAATGAAAATGTTTTATATAAGGTTAAATGAAATGATTAACTGAGTTTTATTTTTAGGAATTGTCAATGCTTGAAGAAACTGAAATTTGAAAACTGGCACGCATAAACTCATAGAATAAATTATCCATATTCCATATTTTTATACATCAGTCGCAACACAAAAACAAGTGCAGTATAGCTCCGTCTCCATAAAGTCAGAAATATATGTTTCAAACAAATGGAATAATAATTTTAGGAAAATACATTGGTAACTATGCAATATAGTAAACGTGATAATTCAAAGTACTATATTTTGCTGGAAAATAGACAAATATTAATTGTTTATGTCGTATTCATAAATAACGGAAATGAACATTGATTTTTTAATGAAATTTTATTTATATTTTGAATTTACTTAAGTAATGGAAGAGAGCTTTTAATTTTTGCCTTTTGATTTTAAAAAAGAATCAACACCATTTGACAATTATTTGTGAATGAAAACAATATAGAGAATAACAATCAAGTAATAAAATGCTTCTGTAGTTCCATTCGTTTTCAGCTAAGCAAAATGGACAAAGATTGATATTTCAGATAACTATTTTTTATCAAATAATTTATCCAAACTATTTTCGACTGTGATAAAAAAAAAAGTCTCAGACCATCATCATAAAACAAATTTCAATAAATCAACAACGACATTTACCATCATTTATTTCCACATGAGAAAGCAGAAGTGTAAAAATTCTTCGCATTATAATTTATTTGCGAAAATGTTTCAACTACCACTACTTTTTCTTTTTAGAAAAAAAAAAAAAAAAAAAAAAAAACTCAAGAGCGGTTTATAAAATTAATACCATAATTTCTGAGTCACTTCTATCTTAATGATGGGACACAATTGTCAGCTCATCGTCGTTAAAGTGCCCTGCAAAATCTACGACATTCGTTATCGATTGCTCACGTAAAAAACAGGGCCACTTGTCGCTCATTCAGCTCGGGCACCCCAAACACCACCAGAGCCAGGATGATTAAGTATGAGTAATTCCATGTAGACGTAAAGTGGTGAATGAAGTAAATAACAGGGAGCTCAACAATTGGTCGAACTTACGACACAGGAGCGACAAACAATAATTATTGTGTTTCGCTGGAAGGCCGAATCGGCCGATTGCGATCTTGACTTATTACAACGTTAAATGCATCGTCCAACCCCCCCTCCACTTCGAAGGCACGCTTTCGACAACAAGCCCGGAGAACAAAGAAGACAGATTTTTATTTTTTTACTTTTAATTCATCCCTTATGAGATTCTGTTTAATGTTTTATCTCTTTTGTTGTCCATTCTTTCGGGAGATAAGTTGCTTTCGCAGCGTTAAAAACACACCAAAGTGCAGGCTCGTGCCAGGGGACTTGACCCAACAGCAAACGAAGCTGTATGGAAAAGTGTTGATGGCTTGTTTTTGTCCAAAGAATATAGTGATTGTCGTAATTACCTTGAGTATAATTGATTCTGCTGTCAATTGTTGATTTTAAACAATAAAGTATTGTTTCCATTGAGAAATTACCTGAATTAATGTAATTTTTAAATTTCTTAGTTACATTAGATATACAAAGCTTTAATTGCTTTTAAATAAGCGTCGTACAATGGATAAGCAACTTTGAAAATGAATAAAAAGCAGACTCGATAGTTTTATCACGATTTCTCTTTACAATCTTACTCAAAGGTAATAAAATCATCTACAAATATTGTCTTTAACTATGAATAAGTATTGTTTGAGAATCACATAATTTGTCAAAAGAGAAAACAAATAATATAACTGTATCTTTACTGAATTTCTTTATTCATTTCAAATTTGAATTTTGTACGATATTTTGATTACTAGTTTCATTTTTTTCGAGTGACCACCTATGAAGGGCATATAATTTTTTAGTTTAATTGTATGAATTTTCTTAGTATAAACAATGAATAACGCTTCATTTTCTCAGTTATTTTATGAATTTAGAAAATATGGATGGATTTCTGTAGAGAACGTTTAAGAATGTGAAAATATGTAATTTTAGGATAATCTACAAATTGCTCATTAAAAATATGCTTCTAACCAATAAAATATTTTAAAGAAACTTAAACTTCCTAAAGTCAAAAATCTTTCGCAGTAACTAAGATTTAATTTAATAAACAAGTCAGATCTAAATAAGTTCAATTAAAAAAAAATAACATTTATGGACAAAAAGAAAATCCTTATAAATGATTAATTTCTTTATTTCTAAGTATATATTAAAAGAGTAAAATTCAAAGATAATATTTTTTTTAATTTAAAATCAAAACTAACAATTGCCCAAAAATTTGAAATGCATTTATTAAAATAAACAATGAATTTGATAACATTAATTATATTTTATTTTCGTCTTCCAAAAAAGTTAGTAATTTAATAATTGAAAATTAGTATTGTTAATAATGCTCAAAAGGAAATTGAGAAATTTGTACTATGTTGTTAAACTCAAAGTGTATCTAAAATGAGATATAATAGCATGTGGATGTAAATCTTTATTGTACTTACAGGTATCTAGTAAGCGAATCATAAAGTGAAATTAAACAAGTAACATTAAGTACTTTACGCATTTTGAATGAAAGCCATTTATAGGGATTTAACATGACATGTTTGTTTCGACATTCTATAATAAAAAAATGCCAAATAAAGTAATAAATCAAATTTTATAAAAAAATTATAGAAAAACTTAAAAACTTTTAATGTAAAAAAGCCATAAAATGTCACATGAATTTTGAAGAATAAAACTCCATATTCATTGAAATTCTAAAGAAATGTTATTTCACATTTAAAATGAATGCACCATCAATTTCCTAGGAAACTAAAAGTAAATACGCTTCAAAAATTATAAAATATTATTACAAGTAATCAAACGTGAAAACAAATAATGAATGGAGAAACTATAATTTAAAAGTAAAAAAAGAGCAATTTGACTTAAACTTTCCTCAAAATCCACTTACTGTTAAAGAAGTCCATGATGGTAATCAAGTTTTTTTTTTGTTCATGATATAAGAAATCGAGTAGCGTCTGAGCAAGTATATATAAATATACATTAGATGTATTTTTATGCGTGAGTTGCCAGCAAATGAAGTTGTAATAGATACATGCTCTAGGAAATAATGTTTCAAGGAATTTACATTGATTCAAAGAATGTGCATTAGTATTGTTGGGACTAGTTTTTTTTATACATTTTGGAATTAAACTTTTTTCCCCAACAAAATAAAGTTCGTATTATTTTTTTATTTTTATTTCTTGGTAGTAATATCAATGACCATTATTAGGTTTAACATCGGATATGTGTTTTGTAATAAAGAAAGGTTATTTCTTTTTATCAGCCTTGAAAAACAATTGTTATTCACATATTAATGTAATTAGCAATGATTTGGAGTAAAATCCAAAAGAAACAGTATTGTATTATGTAATGCTGATCAATACCCATCATCAAATTGCGGAATTATCTCTAATCACCCAAAATTTCAATCAATAGTAATCTTCACTTCAGATTTGAATCCAGATCTACCAGATAAGTCCATGAATATTGTGAGCCTTACAATCATTGACGAATAAATTTATGCTTCTAATATGTTTAGTTATCCATTGCCCAAAAGAACATAATCACAGAATGGAACTCAAGTTTTGTCTCCTCTCCCAATTGTAAGTGGATCAAATCTTTTTTCCCTACAGTTTTCTTCAGAATTAAGAACAACTGGTTCCATACTGACTTTAAAATTACCCAATTCTTCACTGGACATGGGAAGTTCAATAGCTACCTCCATCGTTTTCATATCAAAAACAGTGACGTCTGCAGTGGCAATTCTGGGATTGACAATCCTTCTCACATTCTTCTTGAATGCCCATTTGTCTCACAAGAAAGGAACGCGCTTCGCAAATACTTGAATAACAGTTGGCCCCCAATTTTGTCGGACCTTGTGAAGAAAGAGACTTTTGTACTTTTTAAAAAATTTATCCATTCTGTAATTTAACTTCATTTTTTTTTCTCTTTTATATATTATATATATTTTCATCTCGTGATTTGTCTTTAAGACAATATGTAGTACATTATTTGTACCTTCGGGCCCTGTGTGATATTCCTTGGTGGACAGGGAGATAATTTTGTTTTCACAAATTAAAAAACAAAAGTTATGTTTAGTTGAGAAAAATATAATGCATTTTATACAATCAAATATCATTACAATGATACTGAACCAAGGGTTATAGAGACCTTTCAAGTGGTATTGACTACATTTTCCTGAAACTGATATCAAATGCTTAAAAATGATCTTTAACTAACAAGGAGTTTGGACTCTGAACTATTCAAATACCAACTGAACTTCTATGAAACTAATGCAATTATAGCACTATGATTAATGCGCTTCAATAATATCGAATAGTGAATCAAATTCCTCATTATTCTTCCAGTTTTACAAAATTTAAATTATATCATTAAATGTTCTATAGTTTTTGAAGTATAAAAAGTACTAATATTGTTATAAATTCGTTTTAGTCTTTAAAATATTAAGAAAATTGTGACATCTGTTTGACCGAAAGAGCAAAATTGTTATGTATATAACATAACAATTCATTTTTATAGGCTGTAAAAGATTAATTAGAACAAAAAGTGTTTTAATTCCTTTAATTTTCGTTGTGAATGAATCAACGAACTTTTTAAGCAGAAAATTTCTAAAAAATACACCTCCTCCTAAAGCAAAAAATTGTAGTCATTCAAAACTCGTATGTAAGCACCAAAACTTGCAAACTATCTTATTGCAGTTATTAAAACTAGAAGCGTAATTTTGCAAATATTTAATTGAAAAATGCAAATGTACCACAATATATACGTTGTTCGATTTAAATTTAAATATATCTTTTGAATTTGTATATATTTGTAATATATAATTATGTAATTAACTAAAGAATTAAAATCAACAATGATGGTTAACTGATTTTCAATTCCAATTTTCAACTTAAATGTTTAAAGGAGAACCAAATTTAATGATTCAAATACAAAAACAGAAATTAAATTTAATGACATACCTTTAAGTAGTCTGTCAAGATGATCCCAGAGAATTTCACCAACAAAAGTTGGGGCCAAGGACAAGAATACTTCTTTGCTCAAGGAGCACATGTCCTTTCCTTTCATTCTGAAATTCTCTGTGTTCACACCATCTAAGCTGAATTCTCTGATGGCCCAATATAACCATTGTATAACGTCTTCTTCACTCCATGTTCTCGGATCTGTAAAACAAGAACTTAATAAATGGATGGTCCCCACAACAACATAGGACAATGGATGGTCCACACTTATTATTGTCAAGATGTGATTACAAACCAAGCTCCAGCTATAATAGAAGATGTATAAACATAGAACAACAACAGAAAAGTATCTTTCTCGGATACCAAACTGAATAAAAAAGAACGACCTTGACGATTTCCTGGCAAATTACTCCGGTGCACGCAACTATTTAAATATGCATGAATGCAGTAACGGGTGTAAGTCTGCTCTGACAGAAGAATCTCGTGATAGGAACGAAATTATTCAACAAAAGTTCGAGCGTTTTTGAAACTTCGAATGATGTAAAAAAGTGTCTGTCTGAGGTTAAATTATTCTGATCCTCTAAGGTTTCCAAGCATTATAAATCAGTTCAAATTCTTTAAAGTGAATGCATTAGAATGTCAGAAGACGATGTAAATTCAAAGAAGAAACAGCAAAAACCTAAGCAAATTATTGCAAGGAAAATTACTATTATCTACTTTGTCAGAACGTATTGGTATAAATATAAGAGTAAAAATACGGCTGTATTTTACTCGAAGGTCAATCAACAAATATTGTTCAATGTCAATGTTTTTGGCGAGGTCAGTAAAAAGCATAAAATAACGAACACACAACTTTTATACTGTTCACAGCCACAAAAAAATTACTATTATCATTTTTTTTGCGTTCTATACATTATTATTTCTGTACTGTTTTGTCCTTTTATGTTCTATTATTTTATATTAACTGAAAACTTTTGCAATTATGAGTGACTATTCTTTTTATTCAAAATTTAAAAAAGTTGTCTTTATTAACATTAATATAAAATTATAGGTAATATAGCGTCTTAAATAATAAAAAGATAGTCATATAAAAAATAAATCTTTTTATAATATAATTTGAGGGAAAATATTAAAATTTTATCATTGCTTAACTGATTTGATATTCTTAATAAAAGTGTTTTTGCACGAGAGCTCATTTACAATGATTGTTAATAACATTATAAAAATATATTTCATGTAGTTAAGAATCAAATATTTTAAATTAGGGATAAGGAATATTGTAGCCACTAATTATGTAGTAGGTGAAAAATATTAGGAAAACGTCTAATGTAAGGATTATTAGAAACACAATATTAAATTAATGCAGCGATGCAGAAACATATTTAGAACATTCCTATTTTTTTGCATGAAATAAACGAGAAAAAAATTATAAGCATATAGTAAAATGAATCAGATTTCTATGATAATCTTATTATTAAAAAAGCGTTTTTTTATATTATTAATAAATTAAATCTACAGGTGAAAGGAGTAAATCTACATTCTATAGCACCAACCAGACAAGTGAATTTTTATCAATGTTAAATGTATGACAGAACTAATGATTGCACTACCTTTCTTAGCATTAGTTATTAAAATATCTTTAATTTCACATACATTTGTAAATTAGTCGGAAATATAAACATAAGTAAGAAGTTCTAATGATAATATAAGAAGTTTCACTTCATAATGATTTGAGAATGATAACTAATTTAAAATAAAGAGATATTTAAACTTTGAAAAAATCTTAAAGTGGAATATATTTTTAAATATTATTCTACATCTTTATGCATTTTAAAAGAGAATATATGCATAAATTAATAGTTGATAAAGCAAAGGTTTCTTTTCTTAATACTTTAAAACATATAATAAGTTATATGATTGAATTCTTTTCTTAAATTTCTAGATGTTCTTTTCTTTATTTTATTCTAAATAAAATAAAAATTAGTCTAATTTTTTAATTAAGAAACAATTTGAGATTGCTTTGAATCTAAGAATATTTAATTATCTTTGCTTTTTTTTAATTTTGTTTTTGTTAGAAATTTATTATTAGATATTTTTTTACAAGAACTTGGGCATTACTTTTTCAATACAGAAAAAGTAAAATTATATTAAAATACAATATTTTCTTATTCTCCTCCTAATAAAAGCATTTTAATTTTCTCGATGAAAATTTAAAATCTTCGAATTCTTTTAAGTTAAATGTGCTGTTAAATAAAATCAAAGCATGTGCATTTAGCATTACAAACAAAGCATTACCTAAAAAAAAGATTCATTTATAAATAACTCTGTAGAATATATTAGGAATATAGTAATTGTTGATGTCATAGGTTTTGAAATTGCCGATATTTAATAAAGGCATCAAGTTTTATAAAATTACTCTCAGATATCTATTAAAATTCAAGTGTTTTTGTTTAATGCAGTCATAAAATAATTTTAAAAATCCACGTTCTAAAAAAATATCATACCTTTTTCGAAATCAGAAATTAACATTGAGAGTAGTTTTTAATATAAAAAAATATTAAAACCAAAAAATAAGCGATTTTAATAAAAAAAATATTAAAGACAATTTAAGACATTTAGCATCTAGTATTTTTTCTATTAAAAGAATGAGAAAATAAATTTGATTTTTGCAGTAAACAAAAAGAATGTATTGTATTTTAACTGAAAAGAGAGAGCAAATGTTTTATTAAAAAGTCAGTAAAAAGTTCAAAAATGTTTGAGACAAGTTTGGCCTATGGGATTGAACAAGAACAAAATTCGCCCAACCTATTTTTTGTTTGTTAGAATACATATTATGTATTTTTATATTAATAATAATTAATAACAAGTTATATTCTATATAAATATAATTGCTTTAAATTTTCTTAAGCTACATATTTTTCAAGGGTGAAGTATAAAATTAATCTTTGAGTTAGTTTTACATTTTCACTTGTTTGGAGATAATGATAAATTCTAATAGATAATACTTTTGTAATGAAATAATTTTTATACATATTTTAATACTTCATATTTATATAGAACATATTTTAATACTTTATAATTCAATCTTGAAATATAAAATAAAAAGTAAATGAAAAATTAAATTTAAAGATTAAAATACGGTGTTTATGCACCCCCGTTTCAATCCTTTCTCCCACCAACTCAATTAAGAAAAAACTCATCTGCCGTTCGTCTTTGACAAAAGCTAATTAACAAAAATGCAGCGACATTGCAGTGTCCATGTATGTAGAGGTATGAAAAGCGGTCAAATACCTCCCTGGAAAGGAGTGTCTGGGACAAAATGCAGCTGGTCCGTTTCAGCTGCCGACTTCTTTCTCTTATTGAAGAATCTTTAACTTTTGAACTATTGTTTAAAATGGAGTGAGTGAGAGCCATGAATTTATAGAGGATGACGTCACCGAAATGGCGGTTTCTTTTGTTCAAGGAACGGTATGATAATCATTAGCAAGAATTTCGGTGACAATGAAAATATCTTTTCCTTTTTTTATGGACACATACTCGGTCCAGGGTAATTGATGACTGGGTGAAGTACGTTTCGTGAATAGTTGATTTTTTGGAACAAATATGTCGTTACGAGGTATGCTGCCTGACAAAATAATTCCGATATTATAATGAAGTGAAATATTTTTCTGTGATCAACAATTTTGTTTACAAAATTTTCAATTTTTGGTAGAATTCAAAGCTGTTAACTGTAAAAAATAAAAATTAAAACAAAAAATTAAAATAAAAAATTGAAATAAACTCAACAATTCTTTACATTTCATAATGCTGAATATAAAGATTATACATAAAATAAAAGTTTCTTTAGAGACTTAATAGAAACCACACCATTTCATTACAGGAGAAATCTAGAGAAGAGAAAAATTTTAATCCAAGATAAATATAATGTGAAAAGGAAAAACATTTTTCACTTGAACAATGATATTCCTTTTCACAAAAACGAATATCCTTCTCAGTTTGAAAGAAGTATTAAATGCTAGAGTTGATTTTAAGTGTTTTCTTCATTCTATAGTAGAATTAATTTAATTTAAAAAATATTTTCCGTTAAATTCCTGGATATCATATTATTCTCAGATGAACTGGTAATATCATGATTAAACACTGATAAATTCGACATTTGAACGGTCGAACATACCTATGATATTTCAAATGCTCACAAGGGAGAATGTTTTGGTATTGTTTAATCCATCACAATTCGAATAATTTTTATTTGAAAAACGTCATTACCGCTTAAGAAATCTTAATAGGAAAAGTGAAATTGTCACATTACTACACACACAGTGGATATTGTAAAGGAATGACAACCAAGAAAAAAAAAACATTATTCGAAAAGTTCAGAAGAAAAAAAAAGAAGGAATTTCAACGGCACGCGCAGTGTTTCGTCACATCTGCCCCCTTGGCAGCAGCTGCCAGTAGAAATGTCCATTCGTTCTTTTCTGATTAATGAACGGCTCCGAGATTCGGCGCACGCACACGAACATCTTATTTTTTTTCACCAAATTTATGATATACCCTTCGGGGGAGGGGGACAGTTCCTAGTGCAGCACGTGCCTGCTGTGAAGAAGGTTCACAGTAATACCAAAACATTCAAGCTATTATTGCAAGGAGGTAATAACAGTAATCATAACAATAATTTAAGTTTTTATTTTCTTTAATATTCCTAATGCAACAATTAGGAAAAACAAAGTAAGATCTTGTTTAAATAAATTACATACCGAAGCACAAAATATCATCTATGTTTTTCTGTAAAAATATATAATACAAAATATATTATTTTTAAAGAACTAATTTTTTTTTTTTATGATGTCGCCTCAAATTTACAAGGAACTTGGACTACATATTTCAAGTATCCTAAACATTTTATTTAGATAAATTACATAATGATATGTTAGTTTAAACTAGAATGTGAGTGGTTAAGTTTTTTAAACTAAGAAAAATTAACATTAAATTACAACATTGGTGAAAAATAATTCCGATTCCTAATAATTGACATTTATTTTGTAATTAAGTTCTAATATCGCTTGAATCATTAACACTAAATTCAAATATTTGGTTTCAATTTCACCTAGACCAGCCATAGCTGTCCTGTCAATTGAAAAAGAGTTCAGTTTTGACTGTCATTCAACGATAATTTTTTGCACACATTGGTTGGAACTTAAGTTCAAAATGGATTACAAATTATTTCAAACAGTTAAATCCGAAGTGGGAACCGAATCCCTGAATTGTTGAACTAAAGGCGAGTATGATAATGATTCGTGCAACTCTTTAGGAGAGAGTTACGTGGGAGAAGAGTTCATATTCTGTGTTTTTGAGTCTTGAATCTCTTCTATAACTTTTGACGAACATTTGATGTCTTGTTAAAGTAAATGGAGTTTTCAGTATTAAATAAATGTATTAAAAATTCTTTACAATATTTCACAAATGCATATATTTGAATTTATTAATTCAATAGCACTTTGGATGCTCAAAAATAAATTTTTCTAAGATAAGTATGAAAGTAAATTTTAGTTTTAAGTTGCCAGTAAAAATTTAAATTTGAGAAAAAACTAAAAACTCTTTTCTAGTCGGAATGTTTTTCTGTTGCGTAAATTTTAGTATTTACGCTTATATACTTCATTTGAATAGTTTTAAAAAAATATTAAATTTATGCTTTTATGTAGACATAATTTTATACACATTATCCTCCTAATTTATTTTTCAGTTTTAGAATAATTTACGCTATATTCGGTAGCAATTTTTTTTCATTCAATAATTATATTTCAAAATCGTAAATTTATGAAAAAAATTATAAATGTTTTTAGTTTTTTTTTTCTATTGTAAATGGAACTCTAAAAGATTTAAAAACAGAAGTTAATAGTTTTATTTTTAAAATGAAGTTATGCCAAATGACTCCAAAAGAATCAAAGATAATTTTATTTGTTCAAAGAGAATCATAACAGCCTGTAATATTAAAAAATAGCTTAACATACTACTTTTTAAATTATTAATACGTCAATTGTTATCATGTTGCATAACTTTGATATAAAATGTCAAGAATGAACTTTTGGTTAGTGATTAAGAAATGATTGCAAAAACTTTTCAGTTTATCTTCATTTTTTGGCAAAAAATCATATTGTACTTAGTCCAGTGATTCAGGTTAAACACATAAGCATTACAATTTTATTTTGAAAAATATCATTTTATTAGGATGCATATATGATATGTAAGATATTATGAATGAATAACTAGCAAAAAAAAAGATTTTTGCAATTATTAGTGAAATCTTTTACTAATAAGAGAAAAGAAAATCCATACTCTTCAACCACGAAAATTGTACAATACACTTCACCCGAATTTTATACTTGTCAATCAATATTCTATGAAAGTCCTTTGTGAAAAGTTAATTAAAATTGTTATTAGTCACTGATTGAATGTGCAATATTTCAAACAGAATATTTTTCCAAAGTAAAATTTTTTTAAAAAACGTTAAAACAGGAAAAATATGTATGAAACATTTTTGCAGAATTCTTTAATATTGATTGTGAAAATAATTGTGTTTGAATTTTGAACAGTTGTAATAATATTACACATAATAAATAATTACATAAGTTTGCAGGATCTTAAATTCATCCATAAAATTTCCAAATCTTTTAAATTTAAAGTCAATTTTTTAAAACAAACATTTTAGTGTTTTTATTTGAGAATAAGACGATTTTAATCATATTAAAGATTACATTTTATCTAAGACACATTAATAATCAACAAAATATTAGAATATTAAAATTCAAAATCATTTGAGTTTCCTTTTAAAATCAAAAATTTACATATGAAGCCTATTTTTCACTTTGAAAACATATTCATATAGGATTTTTCTTATAAATTTTAAGAAATTGGTAGATATAAAATAGACGGATATCATGTTCAAAGAATTTAGAAATGCAATGTTCGAAACCTTAAGTTTAAAAATTAAATAATGCGATAAAAAGTTACAAATATCATAATTAATAAACTTTAAAAATTATTTAAATGTAAACATGCGTGATTTAAAAATTTCAAAGCACGGATTGTATATAGAATGGACTATTATTGATATGGGCATAACATTTTATTTTTTCTCAATTTTGTATGAATTTTATATATTATTTTTAGTTATGAAAACTTATTTCTTATATTACATTAGAACTACTTGTGGAAAATGAGAATATTATATACTATCTTATATTACCATGCAATTTAAAATTCTAATCAGATTATATTTAAATTTAAAAATATATTTTAACTTTACTAAAAATACTTTTCCCAAACATTCAAAAAATTATTTGTCATTATGTGGCCTTAATTTTTATTTTTAATATAATTCTTGCAAAAATTTACATTCGTCAATAAATCATTATTCATTGAGTACTTTAATTTATTGTCAAATGTGTTATGTTTATTTGTGTCACACTCGAATTGAAAAATAAACTATTATACTTGCATCTTATCACTCAACTATTAACAGTTTCAAATTTACGCAAATCATAAATCTGAACTACAAAGACTTCGAAGATTAACAGCTTTTTTTATTTTCAAGCATCCATACTTCACAATTTGAAGATTTGTTTGTCGATTTATGATCAATTTCTGATTACCAAGTGAGCCTTAAGTCTCAGACTTATAGTTCAACAAGTGTTTTAACAGTAACCTTAGAAAGAGAATGATTTTAACAACATTCGATTAATAACCTTTAATTTGAAAGAGGATTCCAATAACTATAAATTTTCAAACCTAAGCTAGGAATCGAATTCAGAGTTGCTGAATTGAAGGCAACTCTGAGTATCATTTCGGCTGCTTATGGGAGAATATTAGACTGATTATATATAAACAATACATTGACACTTAAAATTGTTATCGTTACATCGATGCCTTCTGATGTAAATTAGTAAGAGTTTAAACATAGAAGTTTGCTTATGCCGAGATCAGAAAATTGATCCAATTTGCACTGAAAAGTAATGCAGGAAAATATACCAAAAGACGCTACGTACTACAAGGCTTAAGACAGATTAAGTTTAAATAATGATAATATAAACTGTGTGTGTGTGCTAAAATTTTATATTCAATCTTAGATGATTGATTTTTCATGCGAATTCGTGATTTAACTCGGATGAGCTGCTCGACCACCTGCAACGATATTATAACACGAGGCACATCACAAGAAGTGATCGGAACAGAAGCTCCTTCATTCTAATCACAGAAAAACAACAACACATTTGAAAGCAGCTGAGCTGAAATGTACCAACTCGAGACTCAAGTTACGGGATGATAAAAAGCAATAAAAGAAACTTTTGACAATGATACGTTAATATATTTTTTGGGGAGGGGAAAGTTTGAAAACGAGAAGTTTTCGTCCAGGTGAATTTGTGGACACGCTCCGGAAGATTTTTTTAACCCTCGAAAATAATAATTTCTCATTCGCACACAAAATAAAAACCGTTAACTCTCACGGGAATCAGTCACGCGAAGAAAGTGCGTAATATGAAAATCTTTCCTATTATTAAATCTTGAAAAAGCTTTTTTCAATTTTCAATCGTATTTTTTAATGAAAGTTAATAATAAAGTTTTATTTCTTTTGCATTTAAACCTATATTATTATACAATAAAATTAATGGTAAATATCATAAGCTATAATTTACATATAAATTTTATTTGTATGATATTCGCTATTAATTCTATAGTTGAATAATATATTCCAGTGAGGAATATATATCCATAAAAAATATGACGAACTTGATTAAAATTATGTTAGACCTGAATTGCGTGATGAAAATTACAATCAATTTCTGGTTATTCATTCATAAATTTTGAAAACAATTTTTAAAAATAGATTCATACATATAAAATTAAATGCTTTACATATAAGATTAAATGAAAAATATTTGGGATAAGATATTTTTTCTCATTAATAAGATTTAATATAACGTTAAAATTTTTCATATTGTGAAGCATAAATCGTTCTGAATTTTTTTGAAAAACGCATTTAAGTTGCATTCTAAAACGAAGAATTTAAATTAAAGCAAAATAACTTCTGAAATTTTGCTATTCGTATTGAAGAGAAAATTGTTTTAAGTAATTTTTGCAACAAATGTTTTTAGACCCAAATTTCACTCCTATAATTTTCAAAAACATGATGACATAATGTTTTGATATATGAAATAATTTTGTTGACGAAAATTGTATACTTCGAAAGGTAACTGAATCAATTCAAAGTTATTCAAAACATAATTTTTAAGAAAATATTAAAATTTATTTTTCCATTCAATATTATTGGAATTTTAAACACTAAAATAAATTTAAAAAAAAATTAAAACAATAAAATTGATTGAGTATGAAATCAATCAATTTCAAGCCCTAAGATATGCAGTTCATTTTAATGCATTGAAAAATCCTATAACTGCTGATTTTAAAATTACAAATACTATCCTGTTAAATTGAAAACAAATAATTTTTATTTATGATTTAGTAAAAACAATTTTAATAACTTTTTTATAAATTTATTCACTCCAATTTTTATAGGAAAGCTACACAGAAATATCCATTGTTTGATATAACCGAAGCATACATCAAAATGCATTCAATGAAATCACTTTCTTTCTCCAAAAATAATAACCAGATTTCTTTTCAATTTCTTTCATCAGTTTTACCTCACAGAAGCAACTTTTTTTTTGTGTTAAAATTATTTCGTTGAAATGTAAGGCGATATCATAGGGTCGGTCACCCTTTGCTGGTACGCACGATTTAACGTGATGGTTAAAAAAAATGTTGTAATAAAAACTTTTCGGAGCGAAATAATTTACTCATCTAATTTATAAGATCCGAGCATAGAAGACACGATGCCGGGTTATGGCGGTTCACGACATTTTGGATTGATCAAGAAGACGCGTCAATTTGTTGGAAAATATTCCTTTCGTTATTTGTTTTGAAGAACGAATAATAAATCACAAATTATTTATCGTCTGTTAATGAAGATTCAAGATGCTTAGATGTCAAACAGCCGATTCTAATTTTCTCAAACTTCCTCAATGGTTTTACTTGTTGCAGAAAAAGAAGTTCTTTAGAAAAATATAAGAAAGGTTAAGCACAGGCTATTTGATATCCAAGATATTAGCAGCAGAATGAAATGAAAAGTAAATAAAATAAAATAAAAAATGATTGTGATTTACTGTAATTTTTTTGTTTTATTATTCAATAAAAAACCATTTGATTAAATAAATAAATAAAATTATGAAAAATGCATAAACCGTATCTAAATTATTTAATTTTATTAAATTTTTTTATAAAGATTTTATTATCTATCGGTCTACCAGATTTTTCGCAGTCAAGTTTTATAATTGTGCAAGAGACTACAAACTATTGTTTATATATATTTTAATATGTAATATCAAATAATTGAACAACTTCAACTTTTGATTTTCGAATGAAGCTATTCCAAAATCGCAAAAAACTAATAATAGTATTACATATATATAATATAAAAAAGCAAAATAAATTCAATATAAAGTATTTTATATATACATATATATATAGCAAATAGAAAGTAAATAGAATCACAATGAAATACAATATTAACTAACAAACACTACAGGCAATCAAACCAGTGTACAGGCAGCTAATAGAGAAATGGCAATATAAATAAAATAAGATGTAACTTGAAGAACAATAAAAATAAAAAATAAAAAGAAGAAACTATACAATTCAATATAAATAAGACAAAAATCAAGAAAAAAAAAACTATGTATTAAAAATAGGAGAAAAAAGGAATAGGGACCATGTCTTCATCAGGAGGGAGATGGTCAACTGCAAATAAAACTCTTTTCTGGCAAACACGAAGGACAAAAGTCTAAAAATCGTCGTGCTATTTCCTAATTTGTATTAAAGGAAATATGTCAAAATTGAAGTAAATAGAATCAAAGCAATACATTAAAAATACATATAAAATACAGAAGAATATGGTTGCAAAAGTAATAAGTTATAATTAAGAAGTTAAAATATTTTATAAATTATAATGTAGATTAAAAGTTTAAATATACTTTAAGTGAAAGGAGTTTCCAGGATTCTTGTAAGAACTTCAATGCGTGGGTGGTCATTCTGTAGTTATAAAACTACGCATTACTTCAATCTTAGAAACGATTCCTTACTTCCGATATATTTTAAAATAAAATCAAAGGGAAAATGATATTTAAATTAATTAATTAAACATTTATTTTCTAATAAATTTTAGACTGTTGCAAATATTGTATATATGTTTTAATTCACTTCATTCCTGTAATTCTTTAAAGAAATGTTGGATTACCAATATATTATCTTATTAAATTTAAAATTGAGTTGACTGGTTTTATTGAAAAAATATCTAAGTAAGTAGTTGAATTTTCAATGTTTATAAGTAAATCTAAAAATTCACTGTTGTCAGAAATGTTGGTTTTAACAAGGGAATTTTAGTGATATTTCTAAATCAATTTATCCAAACTAGCTTTTCCCAGATATTATCGAAAAATATATCTAGGAAATGGTTTATAAATGAAAAAAATATAAACGAAGGAATTATGGAAATAATCAAAAAAATAATTTTATTTGTATTTATCTATAAGCAAATAATATCAAGCTATTTGTGTCATGTTTAATTTTCAGATATCTAAAAGGAACGCGGAAAAAGAACTAGTATAGAAGCAGTCTCCAGATAGAAAATAACATCCAATTGGTAAAGAAAAGAGAGAATTAACTCTAATTCAATCAACTAGATAGTAAGTAACAGGGCGATGACACGCTTTTTTTTTTTTTTTTTTTCCATTCCGACCAAAATTGTTGTCTGTAAATTTTTTTCTCGAATACCACTCCACAGAAAAAAAAAAGTGTTTGAATACCAAAAACATAAATAAAAAAAATATTTTCACAATTAATTGAAATAGTATTTGATTGTGACAGCTAAAAACAAGAAACTCAGAAATTTTACATACACATAGTTATTTTATTATATCTTCTATAATTTCTTTCGTCAGAAGAAACACGTGTTGTCCATTTTTTTGTAATAACCTAGGTTTTTTATTTTTCCAAACACATATTTATACATTTCCAAAATTGTAAATCCATTATCTACTAAATATGTAAATACAAAGAATATTCATAATTCTATCTATTTGGACAAACATATTCGAAAGCATTTTAACTTTATCTATAAAAATAGACTTGTGTTACAAGATATCAGGAATACTTATATCAATAAAAAAGAATGGTTAAGTCGCAATCAGATTTCTTTTTTAAATTGTGAAAAATAAGTACTAGTTTATCTAGAATTTCCTGTATAATCCTTTGAAAGTAATTTAAGTTTTACTAAGAAATATTTTATATACAATAAAATTTGTGGATAAGTTTGAAAAAGTAATTTTTAAAAATGCGTAGCGAACAATAATCTAAAAAAGTTGATGTATCTTAATTGTACTAGAGCTTTCTAACGCATGAAATGTGCTCTGAAGGGAATATTTTGTTAATTTTATGCCTCTTAACTGATTTTATTTTGAAAATATGACTAAAATTGTTTAAAAAAAAATTAACCATTTTTGCACTAACAATTAAGCAATTCAATGAAATAAATATTAATTTCTTAAAGTTTTTTTGGAAAAATCTATCGAATTATTTTTAATAAGTATGTTGAAATATATTCTATTTTCATTTTCTCATATTCCATACATTTCTGTTTGTATTTATAGATACTCTTTGAAAACATACCTTCCATTATGTGATACTGTTCTCTTTCTTTTTCCCAACTGCTGAAGCTGGCAGAAATAGCCTGTGCCATTTTCTGATTGGTTCCAGGTGTGAGAGGAGGCACTTGATTCGGTAGATCTGAAACAGAACACAACCTGTACTCAATTAAATAATTAAAAAAAATAAAGTTTTAATAATTAAATGCACTATATTCTTTTTTTGAAATGATTGATATTAATTGCAAACTGACATTTTGAAATTTGCGGAAAGGCATGTGCCACACTATTCTTCAATGCAGAGTCAAGTTGGGATGGATTTGAAAATAAATAATATTCTTTATTATTCAATAATTACCAAAGAGGTAGATCACAATAGAAAATTTACCATTCTGTTTAGTAAAAGCTGAAAACAAATTAAAAAAATAACAATTTTGAATTCTTATGAAGATTTGTTTATTTAATGCACTATACGATATTTCTAATATTTCATTTAACTCGATACAAATAAATTAAAAGAAAAATTACGCAAAAAGTATTGGCTTATTAAACATAACCGAAATGCTCTTTCAGAAAGGTGAAATTTGGACTAAAACGATTTTATAATGGTAGCATTCTGTTTAGAACATACTAAATTTTGGGAAGATAAGGCTCAGGTGGTTGAGAATATCCCTCATATCTTGTTGGGGATAGAAAAGAAAATTCGAATAGCAAGACACGCTGATGGATCCACATTTGCTTATAAAAACAATAAGCTCTTGAAAATAGCAAATGTTTTTAAAATTATAGGACATATATTCTCTGCTTAATTATAGACATATGTATATAAATTGTAAAAATTTCCCAAAATTGATTTTTATTAAAAAATTAAAACATAGAAGCATATATATACTATTTTATATTCAAATAAAATAATTTTCATTATCAGCACAAGTTGAATAAAACAACGTAAATAATTTTGTTATTTTAGAATGACGCATGCATAACCATAAATTAATAATAGTATAATACATAAAATATTTTTGGTCTATTAAAATATTACGAAAAATATTTTATGTATTTAAATTAAAAGAAATAATACACACCCCATATACGTGTATTATATATATACTTTACCTATAAAACAATTGGACTTCTCCAAAGATAACAAAATTTTTCATTATAATAAAAAATTAGACTAATATTCATCCAAATATTTATTTGCAAATGGAGCAAATGTATAATCAGAAATTAATAAGATAAATATTTGAAGAATAATCAATTCAATTAGAATAATTTTATAAAGAGCAATTTAAAACGAACAACTGAAATTCTAATAACTTATTTTTGAATAAATTTAAACTAATCGGAATCATTAAATTACTAATAATAAATTTTCTGATAACTTTTCGTCATTGATTACGTTTAATTCTAATTTACAGCTTATTCAAGGAATAGCTAATTTAATCTAAAGATCAGCAAATACGAAACCATATTTCAAAACTGGAAGTTAAACAGTCGCTATGGTATGAAGTGGCGAGAAGGATGATTTTTAAACTTATTAATATTAATTTAATGTTTTTAATTTAAAATTATATTATGTTTTCATACACAGGCTTTCAAAATGTAAGTAAATTTTTAATATGCATATAAATTTAGTACACTTTAATCACTGTGATATGTGAATATAGATGGCCGTATCGAAAATGTTTTCATAATTATTTGTAGATATTAAAGATTATTAAAAAAGATGTTTATTTGATGAAAATATTTATTTTGTAAAAGGGAAACCAAGTACTCCACAATACACTATTAAAAATACATAGTTCAACAACTACAATTAACGCATACACAAACTAATCAACACATTTAATTTCATATTAATAATTTAATTAGGATAAAAATTGTGTTGTTCACTAGCTTCAAATAACCCTATAAATAGTTATATATGAATATTTACTGTTTAATTATACATAAAAATTTATATAAATCAGAAAAGCATAACAGTAAATGAGTATAATTTCTTTTGATTCAAAAATTTAATATTTCAAAAATTAAAATTATATTTAAGATGATTTTTGTCTATTAATTACTAAAAGTATCTACATAAAACAAGAAATAAACAGTTCATAATTGAACTTTTTTTTTTAATATTTTTACATAAAAGGGCTTTTATACTTAAATAGTCATTTTTTAAATGTTCACAGCAATTTAAATATTTTTTACACGTAGTTTATGTTATGAAGCGAAAATCATGATGATCTTCAATATAATTCTGCAAAAAAATAAAGCTATACTTTATTAAATGGAGGGCAAAAGGAATATTAAGGTTTCGGAATTAAATTTTACTGAAAACATTAAAATCTCAGATAATGTAATGAGAAGTAGATTTTTACAAATCCTTTTTTGTTGGGGCTTAAAGACAATTGAAGACAAAAGAATAAGATAAGAAATACAATAAGGACACAGGTGAAGGGTATTGAAGATGGATTTTAAGTCTGTTTTAAAATATGCGATGAAAGTTTTGTCTTTTACAATTTGTCTGAAAATTCACATTTACTGGACCAGACTGAAGCTATATCGCAAAATAAACAAAAACTGATCATACTTCAAAATAAGAGCAGTAGAACGCGTCATCTTGCTCATGCCTCTAAACGCTTGAGGAAATTCCCAGCAAAACACACTCTATTGACGTCAAAATTCTCAAACATCCGCTTCGCTAGAAAATTTCTTGTCTCACTCATTTAGCAAAACATTTGAATCACCTTCTTCCACAGACCCAACGAAAACAGACTTAACCTCAAAAAACACTGACTGAGGACCCGCGCGTATTTATTTAAACCCACAAGACATCTGACTTACAAGAAGAAGAAAATATGCAGGATGTGCTTACCATATACCTTAAATTTTATGCAGAACAAAAAAAAAAAAAAAAAAAAAAAAATCCGAAAATCATGTTAAAGCGAATATTTTTATTACCAGAAAAAATGGCCACTTTCTTGGTTCTACATTGGAGGACTGAGTTACAGAATATTGACCATACATTTTTAGTTGAGACATCTTTCATAGTAATATAAAGTAGAAAATAAATTGTGTGTACAGAAACGAAAATTTTGAAAATAAACGCACTTTCTTCTCTGCAGATTTATTTCTATTTGATCCTTTAAACTTATTTCCATGTGATTTTCGGTCCCTTTATAGGATTAAAACTGATTTTTTTTTTGTAATAATTGATTCTGTATTCTTTTCAGCTCACAGAAGATAATTAGAAAACAGGAGGAATATATTCTTACTTTTTGCTTAATAATGCAACAATACTTTGTGCGGGCTTCGATAGCCTAGTTGGCTAGGGCATCAGTCTCGCAATAGCCAAGTTGTAGGTTCGTTTCTTTTCCGACTAAAGACCGTCGTGTTCACTAATGGTGACTGGGGCATATAAAATATGTCGTGGTCTTAATGTCTTTCATGTTCCCATTACAAATTAATACCTGTGGGGGTGTTAGGATTCAGGCCTTTTGACTTGAGTTTTCTCTGGCTTCCTTTTTCTAAATTGGAAGACCTAGATGGTGCTGCCATCTATGAATCCTAGTTGTACTTTCACACTCGTGATTGGGAGCTCTGTTCAAAAACAGAAGATGCTCTTACTGATTTCATTCGCCCCATCCCGGGGCTTGGCTTTGCCAAGAGTCATAAGTAGCAAAACACAATCTGTTGTAAGTTTCATTTTTGCTTAACAAAAGTTGCATTTTAAAACACAATATAGTCTCTATAATAATTTTATTTTTAAGAAGCTTGACATTTTTCTATATAAGGTTTTTCGATACATTAATAAGAGCTTATCATGTGTGTACAGTACATTCAAAGAAAGAAATTGTATATAAATGAGTCTTCTTGTTATACTCTGAATGTTATTTTGGTCTATATTCCATAAATACGAAGAACCAAAAAGCTTTATTTTTTACCAATCGATAATTGTTTTAAAACAGATAAAACTAATATAAATGGTCATTGAATCAAAGTATATTTAAAACGAATACTTCAAGAAAGAAATTTCCATTATAGTAGGTTTCTTACTTTATTTTTTGTGAAACCAATTTTTTAGCTATGAAATGATTGTTTCTCTAAAATAAGGATACAGGAATACATGTCACTTTTCAATTAGTATTATGTACCAATCATGAGCGATATAAAAAGAGTATTTGAAATTCCAGATTTTTATAAAGAAAATGTTGAAATAAGTCAATTTTAAAAAAATATAGAAACCACTTCTAAAAAAATTTCCTTGGCAAGAAGTATTAAAAACAAATTTAAAATTTGGATTTGTTCACATCATTTTTAACTCGTTAATAAACACGATAATGTAATTTCCAAATACTACTTATAGGAAAGATACTATGCCATTGAAACAATAATTTAGGTATTGAATATTTTTTTTTTTTTTTATCATAGATGATGTCAATCTTTGAATACATCTATTACGGAAAACCGCAGAAAAATTATCTTGGCTTAATGCAAAATTTTCAGCGGATAATTTTACATACTTTGTCCTGAATCGCCCTTGATTAAGCAAAGGGATGATAAATTATCGTAAAAGAATAAGTGTAGAAACGATTTTTCAACTAATAAACTAATATATATAATATATATATGTAAAGTTTATTGTAGTGTAATAGTACGATAAAGTTCTTCCGAATAGAAGTTTTCGTATTTTATCGCAGCCACTTTTGAATAACGAAGGAGTGTCTTGGCACTCCGTAGTAGACCTAACGACCAAAAGCTATGAGCAAGACATTTTATATTCACTGCGTAAATTGTCTTCAGGGAGGACTTTTCCTAGGTAGTGGCATATTACCGTGTTGCAAGGATAGAAATCATGAAAACTTTCAAGTATTCACTTTTACAAACGTGCATGCAAAAGGTGGATACACACAATCCTTCTCGCATTTAACAGTGGCTAGATTTTTTTATTTTGAAAAGCATGCTCGTCACTAGACCACGGTGGAACATAAAAGAGGTGAGTATCACATTTATGCTTTTTGCAAGTACGCCTGTTGAGGTGTAAGCAAGAGAAGTTTAAGCTTTCTTATTTGACACATATAAATACAGCTCTTTATATAAAAAAAAAAAATCCTTTTAATAATGAGCTGTAAGGGCAACAATACGCAAAAGACTTTACAAGAGCAATCAGCAGTTAGATTGTCTAATGTATACTTTCTAAGAATGAGAAGGAATTATCTCTTAGGCGGAATTCTGTTTAGATGGACGTGTAAAGTTTTTAATTTGGTGAAGATTTCAAAAACAAAAGCACTTATTTTTGTATCAGATAATAATCAATAAACATTGAAATAAATATCATCTACCTTATGAAAGTCAAGATTTAAGTCGTGTAGTTTATTCTTTGTATATTTATATTATATATTTAAATAAATTTAAACATATTGAAATGTAAAATATAATTTGAAATAAAAAATAAATATTTTTGGTTTTGCGTTAAGGCAATACTTACTTTATATAATAAGGGGATAAATTTTATATATTCTTCGTATATGATAAATTTTTTCTGGTATTCTTTTTCTGATATCTTTAAAATACTCGTTGTAAATGTGGAGACACAGCCAAATTTACAATTAGACAAAAAAAAAAAAAAAAAAAAAAAACAGTATATGAGTTCTAGATTTTAAGAGCATAGAAGACTAAATAAAGGTTGTCATTTTTGTTACTTTATCAAGAAAAATGTATTCTAAGCGCTGGGAGGCTTTTGGTCTTTAAATAGTTTGTTTTTACATAGGCATTACAGCCAGTGTGTAAGCTGTATGAATGTCTGAAAACTCATTTATAAATAACTTCAACCAAAAATACTATAATATTTTTAAAATATTTGTCTGGAATTAGAAGTGTGAAAAAAGATTTTACTTACGAAATAATCTTTGTTAGTCTTTATAATTGCGAAACATAACGCATAAAGGTTAATCTGTCGAGTTGTTTGATGAGCGAGTGCTCTAATGTCCATTGTGACACTTTCCTTGGATGAGTGCGTCCCCCTTGTTTACAATTTGTAAAAGATAAAAAGAAAAGCTAAGCTCTTTGACCTACAAAACATAAAACAAAAGGCATTTTTGCAAAAGGAATCGAATGGCACACGTCCAGCGAATTGCGCAAGTCTCGATTGTCGCTTTGCCTAATGATCACCCAGAGGTGGGGTCATACAAGAGAGCTGTTTCCTCACCTTTTCGGACATTATTTGTCGAATCCGAAAGTTTGACCTCTCATCATCGCTGGACATCAAGCTGTCGAAAGTGTTTCCATTGTTCTGTGGTGCGTGTGGAATAGGTAATTAAGAAACTATCTAGCGAGTCTGCTGGGAATATTTACAATCTTTATAAAACTGATTGCATTTCGGTAAAGCCAGGAGAATAAAAATCCGAATGGATTTGGAATAACAATGATTCTACATCATTAACGTTTCTTTTGCAATTATTTTGGAATTTCTCATTAAATAAATATGAGGTGGATGAAAATCTGATCGACGTATTTTTAATGGATCTGTTAAAAACAAATGAAAGGGTCAATTTTTGGCTTGTCTCAAAAAAGTAAAAACAAAAAATGTCTGATTTTTCAGTGGGAAAATTAAAGGAATGTAATTTCTGGAAGAAAGGCCATATTAAGTAAACCGCACTTGAGGAATAAAATTTAAATAAATTTGGAATTATACAGAAATATTATACTACCAATAGCGTACACACATTATTCTGGGCATCATAATCATAAAATTTTGAACAATGTCTCATAATATACGGCATATCAATTAAAAAAATACATCTCCAAAACAAAGGGGAGAAATGTTGATAATATTTTGACGGTATCAAAAATTTACTTATATTTAATCACAAAGGTATCCATGTGCGTGCATAATTTTTACATTTTATACTATGTTATAAAGAATATAACAATATATTAAATTGAAAATAAAGAAATCACACAGCGAAATCTTACTAGCTAACAAAACTAGCAGTAAAATGTCTGAAAAAGCTTTTAGCTTTTTTTTTTTTTTTAAATGTGAATAAAAAAAATTCAACAAAATTTTATCTAAATGTGAACTTACATTTATATTTTGCTAACTGTTGCTTAGAGGTATAAGTTTATGTTTATCTGCAGATGTAGTTGATACTCTTGGTATTATAAAAGACAATTTCCACATATGTTCTACCAATTTTGAAAGCTGCATTAAGAAATTTTTTTTTAAATGTACATTAATGCTTCATCGGTAAATACGACAAAGTGCTAAAACTTTTTAAACAAAAACACGGCGCTTTTCTTCCGTAAATTATGGTATGTATACAGGATATAAGAATTCGAACTCAAAATTGTTATTGCATACTTATTGAATACAATGCCTATGCATTATACATTAGCTGCATAAAGAATTTAGACTCTTGCTGTTCTTTAGTAAACGATCAGGAGGAAAAAATATTACACGCAAAAGTTGTTTTAAATTAATGATAGCAAGGGGATATTTTCGTGCTGCTTTTAAAACTTAAACACAAATCTAAAATAGAGATGTATCCCGAATAACTTAAATACACAAATTTACAAAATTAAAAATAGTTTACATTTAAGTTTCACACACACACACAAGAGTTGCAAGAAAATCCACATTTTATGGTAACCAAGAGAGAAAATTGATGTCATTAGATTCTGAACTTTTTACATCGTTACGCTTTGTTGTAAAATTAGGGTTTCTCATATAAATTTTGTACAAAACTATATCGCAATTCAGATTATTTCAGAATCGATGAAATCAAAATCGTTAATTAAAGAACAGTTTCAAAATTTGCCATCTTGAAAAAAAAATATATTATAAACTCTTCTCTTACTTTCTTCGTCATAAATTTAACACAAAAACTAATTGCTAACGTTTTCAAATCGTATTTTACTTTCTTCACATACAGTAGCCCTACTTTTAAAAATTAGAGGATTTTTAACTGATTCAGATATGTTCTTTGATGCTCAATTAAGTTACTAGAAATCCAATGACAAATTATTTTTTATGATATTCTTCATGAAGTTTTATGCAGAAGCGTGGAAAAATTTTTAAGTTCCTGTTGTATTCAGTTAGGTACAGCTAATATCATCGGCCAACATTTTCTGCACAGCAGATATATTACTCGGAATTACCACTGACAATGGACTTTCGCAAAGAGCTCTTTGTTCTGATGAGAAGTGGAATCTCTGAACTATCTGAATACAGTACCAATAGACTTATTTCCAAATGCTAATAGTAGACTCAGAACGCATTTTCTTAATTTAAACATACTTTCAGGGAAAATCTTAACTATATTACATTAGCTCTAATTTTCTTTCTGCCTTTACACCAAACTACTTGCAAATAGATAATAAAAAAAAAATTCCTTTGCTGAAAGTATAGCTTATTTTTAAATCTAAGTTTTAATTTTTTTCTTCTACTAATCGTCTGCACTTCTCTTAAAAGTGTTAAGAGTTACTCTTGCCTACGTACCCATACTACCATATTTGTCAGAAATTTATTTTTGTTTTGAAGATAAAACTGATTCTTTTGCCTTAAATTAAATATTCTTTCTAAAATAAACCATTTCTTCAAAAGAAAAAGCTCTTATTTTTAAAGTTTTATTCTGCAAATTTATCACATTTTACTGCCCTTTCCTATATTTTTTCAGAAATTATTTTAGAATTATTTCTTCATTAAACTTACCCCAGAATTTTAAGAACTGATATCTCATGAACATTTTAAGCTTTTTGTGTCTTTGATATAACCAAATGAACTTTTATTAGAGCGAAATATTATCTATTAATTTGATTAAAAAATCCCTTCCTAAGTTACCATTACTTAGGATTTTCGTTTCCTTAATTCTATATAAATTTTCTAATATTTGATAAAGACCTGTCGTTATGAATATTGAAAACCCTATTCGATTGAAATCAGATTTTTTCCTGAGATTGAATTAAATAAATAGTAAATTATTATTCAAGTGCAAATATTGTTACTTTTTACATGTTACAATATAAGAATCAAACAATAAAACAATGCTCATATTTTTAGAGAATCAAGGAATAACCTCTGAACTGTATATAAAGTGTGCTTAAATAACACTGACATCATTTCCGACCCACAAACTTGGAACGCACGATACAAATCTCAGTTGCTGCTGTTATCTCACCCAGTCAGGGATAAGTTCGTACTATTCGTGAACGGTACAGGATACCGGAAATACGCAACGTCAGCCAAGGCGTTACAAAATACGGGAGAGTGAACTGTACTACGCTCTTACCACAAAAAAAAAAACCTTTTGCTTCACTGGTATGACAGAGAGGAAGAGAAGTTATGAACAAATAAAATAATGAACTTTTCGATTTCCGGACACCCGACCGGATATTTACATACCGTGCGGTGCATGGCAAGTGCAAAGCATGCCTTTAGAGCCTACCTGTTGTGGAAGCTTACATCGTCTTTTCATGGAAATATAACACCTTTTTACACATTTTTTTTTATAAATATACGTGATTTAAGTTAGTTTTAATTTTTTATACAGTTTAATTTTTGTTATGAATAAATTTTTGGACATCCAAAAAGATTATATACCATTACATTTACAGAAATGTTTCAGAACGTGTATGAATCTTCAACATACTTTTTTCAGAAATATAAAATTTATATTTGTTTACATGGAAGTACAAGATTTATATACATTTGCTCAGATGGAAATACAAGATTTGAATCTTCTTAAATTCAGGACTTTATTTAATCTTTACGGAATAATTAAAAATATTTAAAATATTCAACTTGCATTTTCTATATTTTATCATTATTTAAAATTTGACACAAGGAAAATAATGCTTATAAAATAATTTTTTCGTTACTATACAGCTAGTTAATTCTTTAGTGATTAGGTTTTTTATATATATTTAAATATTTTTAATGAATTGTTACCAAAGACTTGAGCTTCTTGGATTTTGTCATGCACTCAATATGCAAACTAAAGGCTATTTAAAATCTAATATAGTATTAAAAATTAATACATGTTTGCTGATTGATATCCATATACAATGGAAAATGTTATGAGAATCAATTTTATCCTATTGTGATGGAAAATTGTTAGACTGTATTTTAAAACAATCAAATCCACATATTTAATTGTTAAGTAATATATTTTAAAAACAATTAAAATATATATATATATATTTAAGATTTCAATTTTGTAGCACGGGATTTTCTTTCTTTATCACAATTTGTCTAAAAGCATTAATCTTTTACAAAACAGCTAAAATATTTGCTACGCAATTAAATTAATAAACAATTTTAATTCGTAAAATACATCTGCATGTTAAATGATGAACAAGAATGAGTTGCAAATAAAAAAAAAATCACTTGAATATTATACTATACAGCAGTAAGCTTGCGTACTTAAAGGATTTTGCTTAAAATAATTTTTTTAAGAGTGAATTTTCTGCTAAAATATTAATTTTATCAATTTTTTAGTTAATTTTCCATTATTTAATGACACTACAATAGGAATTTATGGAACTTATGGGAAAAACCGAGAAATAACTCTTGCATATCGGAATTGATTGATTTGTGCAAACAGCAGTTTCTTTCACCTGCGCTATACTAATTTGTGTATCATTTCCTCTATTCATAGAATTATTTTTAGATTCGTGAAAAATTTTATCTATTATGGCTTGCACCAACTTGAAAACCGTGGAATAAAATTGGAAATAGATGGAGTCAGAACAAATTCTGATTTTCCTCGCAAAACCGGACAAGAAGAATGGATCTAGTGTTTGTTAGGTTCCTAGCCTAAAAGGCCTCAAACCGGACAATTGACCGGAAGAAACCAGTCCCAATCAATTATCTCACCTATCTACCTTAGCCTTGCAATAAAATCAAGGGAAGAATGAAATCTTATTGATAGGTAGAAACCATATGAAAAAGGTGAAACATTTGTGGAGTAAATTATTTGCTTACGGTCAAAAATATTCGAAATAATGGATTGGGTATGGCAAATTTTAGATTGTACCAAAATTTTTTCAGTAAAGCAATTTTAAATTATATCCAATCTGTGAATATAAGTTTTCAGCTGATTATGTTAATTACGAAAATATGAAATATAAAAAAATAACTAGATAAAAAAAAAATAAGCTGTATAAAAAAATAACTTATTTTTTCATAAAGAAGAATGATTATAAAATATGTATAAAAGATTAAATTTATTTTTCATAAAAATATTACTTATGTTAACTATATTCTTTTTTGTGTATTTACACAAATATTTATTTCTTTGAGAAAAAGAAAGAGTGAAAAGTTATTATATATTAAAACGGTTATTTGGTAATACGATTTTGCATATTTAAAACTTAGAAAGGAAAGCACAATTGGTATATTAACACTACTAATGAACACAATCCAATAAATAAATTTCAAACTAGTTATTTTCCTTATAAATTATCATCTGGCTTAGAAACATCTAATCAAGATATTTTGTGAAAATAAATTTGGAGAATTCTAAAATATCCTTTTGTTTTGAATAAAAATATTTTTGTAATCATTTA
>JAPDSC010069906.1:151376-194187 GCA_026290005.1 Latrodectus geometricus
CATCGCATAGCTGCATTAAATTTCTGTGTTTTATTAAACAAAATTCTTCAAAGATAACGACGAACAGTACAACGTGACAAATTACTGAAATAGTAAGAATAGTGTAGAAATGTAATTATAAAGTGGATGGGAAATTAATTTTCAATAAAATTAGAAATACATTCGAAAATAAAAGCTCAAATCTTATCTGAAATACGTATTTCCCACTGTAATAAATCTTGAATAATAATATTTATCATTAAATATCACAAAAACGAAACGTAGCTTTTAGATTAAACTGATACATAGCTTTTAGAATCTCATACTGAATGACAACTGAAAAAATACAAATTATTTGAATTTCAGAAAAAATTATCATTTACTAATTCTGTTCTGTACTGAAAATTTATGGATGACAGAGGTATTTAGATACATGTTTAATGATAAAACTGCATTAAAATTGAACTCCAAATAAGTACTGTTTCAGTAAATTTCTTTCTGCGAATGAATTCCTAAACACAAGGGAAACAATTTTATAGTAAATTTTTAAGCATTATTATCATTTTTTTTTAAATATATCTGTTTGTGTATTTTGCGTACTTACATCTCCCTAGAGCAGTATAATGGTTTATTGGTCATTCTGTTTGTCGTTAAATGGTCATTTTTTTGCACACGATGGTTAATTAGACCAAGACCTATAGTTTGAAGTGGATTCAGAACTACTACAAACATTCGTGCTCAATGTAGGTTTCGAACCCACGAATCAGCCTATCGGCGTGAAGTCTGAAATGCTATTCAATGTATGAATTCCCCCTTTCACGACATATTTTTAATCGGAATCAAAAAGTATGTAAAAACGATCATCATGGATATCTTTTCCTGGACTTTGATAAAAAAGAAGAACTACATTAATGATTTCTGACTAGGAAAAATTCTACTTTCAAATCAAATTCAAACGGGTCATTATTGTAGTAACAATAATGAGCTATATTAGAATTTATTTTAACAAAACAAATATTTCAAACTAAACTGAATAAGAAATGAATTTTAAGAAAAATATTGTCAGAATGAAAACTATGCAAATTGCTTCATTTTAGTCCAGTTAAATATTTCAAAACCACTTATTTATACAAATTATATAGTTACGTTTTTAAGTAGATTTAGTAATATATGAGATAAAAAACTTTTTAAAAAAATGTATAAATAAAATTTAAATACCTTAAATAATGGTATTATGTTAAAAGCTATTATTTCATCAAGTACAAATATGCTTTTAAAACTTCCATTGAATTATTATTATAATTATATTATTTATAACAAAATTTATTATTTATTAAAATATTATTTGCTTTAAAGACACTAATTTCTATTATCCTAAGTTAGAAATGATTAAACGGATAAAGAAATAATCATTTATAATTATATATACATATATAAACAATATAAGATCAATTTTGTGGCTAATTTTAACTTTGTACAAATGAGTATTATTGTGAGTGAAATTGGCTTTTAGCCAAGATACGAGTATAATTAAATTTAGATTAATAGGATTAAAAATTTAAGAACATAATTTATAATTATGATTAAAGTTTACCTTCTATTCTTAATGTGGTTTCTTATTAAAAATTAACGTTCTTCAATAAAGCTAAAAATAATATAACAAATTTAATGGAATTATTTTATTTGCATTATAACGTGATAATTCTACTTATGAAAGACTAAGTATTTTAATCACACAAAATCTTCATAAAAAATTCTTAGTGATGATCTGGGATACATTCTAAAAAGAATTAAAAATCAATCTTTTAATTTTGAATCATGATCAAGTAACAAGTTCAGAAGATGAGTTGATGCACTTCATTGATTACATGTTACATATTTTCTATATGCATAAACAAAATGCACGGCAATTGTTGTTTGGTCAAGATCAAGTTCATTCGTTTTAAAAGAAAATCATAAAGAATGTGTCTTTCCCAATTGTGTTACCATGGCCTCATAAGAATAAGCACTGATTTTTATTATTAACATCGATAACTAAATTAATCCAGACGTTGAATTTCAGAATCAGTATTAATTGTGTTTATTAAACTATTTATGTTATTTTCTACTTTTTAATTTTATTATATATATATGTATCGAAACTAGCTTTAAAATTAGAATTTACAAGTAAAGAAAAATTATTAAGTTAATCTTTTCTTATGAAGGTACATTATGATAAAGAAATTTCCTGCATGCCAATATTTAGATAAATTTATTTTTATTTTTAAAATGCATAAAATTTTCATTAAAAAAAAAAGCAAAGATTGCACACATAATTATGCATACGCATTTGTTTGTATACGAACATACATTTTGTTTTCTTCCCAATTTTACAGTGTTTGCACATTTTATTAAATTAGTTTTTATTCTATTTTTTTTTAAAGAAAACATAGTTTCAATTTGTAAGTGTGAATTATTTCAATTATAAAAAAAATACAATTGTTTAACAATATTATAAAATAACTAAATATTTTGAAAAAAAATTTAAATACTACTATTGCTTGATTATACTAATTATAGATCAATGTTGTTTGAATTATTTCAAGAATTTTCATAAAGTTTTCGCAAGTTTTGATCAGTTTATCATTATTATTATGAGAAAACATGTAAAATCTACTATAAATCAATAATAAAATTTATAGAACTTATGTGAAAAGTACGGAAGAAAAAACTTTTTCAAACACAATCATTTTAAATTTAATCACACACACAAAATTTGCATAGCAAATTTTCAGACATATTAGCCTGCATCTGCTTAATTCATTTACTTGTATTTTTTAAAAGAATCACAGGAAGTAAAAGAAAATGTTATGTAAAATGCGAAATGCTTTGTATAACACTATAGTTTCGAAGCATTTTGCTTCAAATTATTAAAAAGTATTAATAATTTTGAATCTAAATGCTTCAAAACATTAATTAAAAGAAATTAGTATACTTAATTTGTAATTGATTGTGTTTTCAAAGTCATTGTAAGCTATATTTTTCAAAGTTCCATTTGTCACTCAATGGTAATTTGTTTTGTACACGAAAGCTAATTAGACCAGTAATAACAGTTTAAATAGGATTCCGAGTGGCTACAAATAACCAAGCCCGAAACGGTAATCGAACCCACAAACTGTTAAATTGAAGGCCAAAGTGGTAACCATAAGGTTGCTTTAGTAGCAAATCTCTCTTCCGTGGAGATACTCTTTAAACTTACAATACCCTGAAGAGTGTAAGAAATTATCACACACAATCTCTTGTCACATTAGCCTATACAACAGCAAGTGGTATAACGATCAAGGTTAATGGTTAAAGCAGAAAATCATTTCGATTTGTTTACATTTTAGTATTATTTTATCAAAATATATTACATAACAAAAAAAGAAGAGAAAATTAATTTTTACCAAATTCCTGTTTTTGTACCAGCGTCATATTGCTTTTTCATTATTTAATGATCTCGACAAGGAATCATTTATTCGTATTTTTTGTTACTTATTCATATACTTTTGTTTAATAAGATTTAATAAAAATTATTTTCCCTGTTATAAATATTATTCACTATAAAATTTAATATTTCATTACTATTGAAAAATATTTTCAAAAAAGTAAAAGAAATTATCATAACTTATCAATGCAAAATTCAATTTTAAAAAACCTGAGAGATTTAAATTATCAACTGAAAATTAAAACACAAATTTTAATAAGTATTACAAATTGTAAGAAAAAATATGAATTTTCCAAAAAATTCTTAAAATTTTTAAATAGAAGAAATTTAATGATTATTTCTGAGGGTTATTTCTTAGTGTTGAGAATTTATATTAAAAGTAAATAAATACCTCTTCCAGGAGGAAGCCGTACACCCGTCAACAACACCATCCTCGCCGGAATGACCACTGTCCGACGATTGGAAGCAGAAAGCACAAATTGTCACAAATAGATGAATGTATAATCCAAAACGAGAGAAACCGAAACCCTCTTTAGTAATCAACAGTTCACAGCACGTAAATAAAGCAAGTCGCACCAATCCTTCCACGTGCTTTTCTTCAGGGGAAAGCAAGGCGATAAACCTCGAGGGACACACCAGCGAATCCCGCGACTTCCACTCTCAGTGGAACTGTGAATGGGGTTTACGAAAAACTGTCCCGATCTGCGGGACGCCTAATTAACTAGTCCTTCAACCTCCCCTTTCCCTCTGCTGCACCCCGAACCTTCGCGCCACGCCAGTGGCCCACTCTCCCCTGTCCTAGTCAATAAGTAAACAAAGAAAAGATGACTTTTTCCTCCCCTCCCACTCGCCCAGGGGTGGAGTGCGGGTGGCGGTCGTATCGACACCTGGTCTGTATGAGGAGAAGAGTTGAGGAACCGTGGTCGACTACGCACCTGTGCTGTGGTGGTCTTGTCTTACCGTGACGTAATCGAGGACCATTTGTGGAAGTGTGGGGAGTACTAGAGAGAAAAAGCCGTTTTACGTTACAATCTTTGAAATCATTGGATGCACCCATCCTTTTATCTTCAAGTTACACACAGGGTCTTTCTAATTATTTTTTGAAGCCAGTTTAATTCAAATAAAGGAGCTCTACGTAAAGAATATTTTTCCTTTTTTTCATAAGTTTTCTTCAAAAAACATTTTTATGACTTCAAATTATTTTTCTTTTGAAGATTCAATATTAAATTTATTATGTCATTTATTTTACATGAGAAACCAAGCATGTCAGTTTATATAAAACAGCCTTAAAATTAACCTTTTTAAAATCTATTACTATCCAAAATTTATTAATTTTCTTGTATGGACAAATATTTTTTTATTAATTATTGTTATTTTATCTTAAACACATATTAGTTATGGTTTTAAAAGGAATGATATAAATTACATAATTTTTGAACGATCAGGTAAAGTTCAATAAGAATTTTAACTCAAATTGTGTTTAATGGCATTATTCAAATACTAACATGTAAACATAGAATTTAAAACTTTAAAATATAAGAGAAATTTTTTTATATATATTGTTACGTTAAAATAATTGTAAATAAAAAATATGTTTATAGAAGTAAAATAAAATAAAATTTTTATATGGCTATAAAAGATATTTTCATGCTGTTTAAATATAATATATTTTAAAATCTTAAAAATAACTCAATTATGAGAGTCAAATTATAGTTTATATAATTCTCTCTTTCTCTTTCGTAGTTACTAAGATTTTGATGTTCTTATTATAAGTTGCATACAAGATTAAAAAAACAGACATTCTCAATTTTTCTTTAATTTGTTCAAATACTTTTTATGATTTATTTGTACATAATTTTTAACAATTGTCAGTTCAGTAAAATTAGTGGTTATTTAGAGATGGACATTTCATAAAATCCTTAAGAAGTGTTCACAATATGTATAATTTTCTTGCAACTTAAATAACTTATTTTGGTAACTAAACATATTTCAAGTATTCCAATATCAGTGTAATAGTTTTTTTTTTTTAATCAATTGTAAGACTACAGATATTTTTTCATTTAAATGAAGAAATAAGAAGAAAAATTGACATAATGTCATTATAAAGAAACAGTGGTCAATTTAAAAAACACGTTTTTATAGATACATCCTATAAAAATATTTTTTGCGATGTAAAATATGCTTCAGATAACGGTCTAAATATTTTAAAACATCTTAACAATTAGAAACATATCTATGATAATCTATGGATAGTTTGGGACAAAATACAACCACGTATTAGTTATGTAATAAAACTTTTTCAAAAATAATTATTCAAAATTCTTTGATAGCAACAAATTATGTATTGAAGAAAAATAATTTCTTAAAAAAATTTAAATATAAAGTTTTGTATATGAACTTTATATACAACATGTTTGTGTTTTGGTAAGAACACTTATACAAAACTTTTTATTAATTTATTGAAAGAAAAATTTAGTGAAAAAAATCTTTATTCTGGTTCTTACACATTATTTAATTAAAAACCAATAATATCCTTTAATCAAATTTTTTTTATATTTATTATATTAAAGAAAGCATTATAATGAAATTTCAAATAAAATTTTCAACTTTTTATTTTTTTAGTATTTTTTTTTATATTATTATTTTTTTATTTTTTATTATTCTGATTTAATTTTCTTAGCTTAAAAATATTTATAACGACTAAACACAGAAGGTTTTATAGTTTAAATTTGCATATTTTATCATACTTTATAATTCAAAATCAAATGCTAAAAAATATAATGTGAAATCCTTCTTAATAGAAAATTCTTCCACACATTATTTCTTACATAATGGAACGTTTTCAACTTGCAGGGATGAATCTAAGAATTTCAACTGGAAATTTAGTAAAAAATTAAAATCTGATTACAAATAAGAGTTTGAATGAAAACAGTTTTTTTAACATACAAAATAAACAATTATTAGAAGAAAAGTAAGAATTCAAAAGGCACAGTAGCATTCTCAAAATTTTCAAGATTAGTCAGAAAAAATTTTGAATTTTATACTTCAGAATGAGAGGAAAGTTGAAGTAAAAGTATTGCGTATATATATTATGAGACAGAATTATACATTCTGCGAAATGAAAGAAACATTGCTGTTCTAAGCATCATCAGAAGTTTTGCTCTACACTTTACGCACGATGCATGTATCAACAAAAAATTATCAAAAGTCTTTTAGTAAAACACTGAATACACTGTTAGTAAACACTAATGGTTTTGACTGGAAAAACAAATATTCTCTCAAGATGCGAAATTTAATCAATAAAAATATTTCAAGATAATTGTGGAAGACTGTTTTGCTGGGTTTGTCACAAAAAACATTGCTAAAGTAAAATGTAGATTAGTGTTTAGACTTTTCAATACTTTTATGTCATTAGTTTCTTTAAGAATTCATTTCACTCAGACTTGATAGGTAATTTTATTTGACTTGCTATGGCTTGTTTTATAAAGTTTTGTCTTAATACTCTTAAATGAAACTTTTTTTATTCTTCAAAAAAATTTTAATAAAGAAATAAGCCATTTTTTTCCATGTTACGTTCAATTGCAGAAAACATTGCTAATTGTTTAAAATTTTGAGTCAAATCCGAAAGAACTATAATTTTTTTATTATGAAAGTAGAAACAAGTTTACTGCTTTTTTTTTTTTTTTTTTTTTTTTTTTTGAATATCGTTTATAAAGCATAAACATTTAATGATAGTTCTTTATATTCTGATATTTGACCAATATAGTACTTTATATATGTATACAATTACTTATGAAGTTATACTTAAAAATAAAGACAGAAATTTTCTTATGTTTAAAATCATGAGTTAAATTCAAAGTGCTTGCTTTTTAAGATGTTTAAATTCGTTATACTTATTTAGAATAGTTTAATTTTATGCATGGTACCTAAATATTATCAGGTCTATTGTTCTGTCTGTCAATCTAATTTATTTTTGCAACTCTTTTTTACGTAAGATGACCATTAAAATTGCCATATCATGAAAACAGAATGAACAAATATCAAATTCATTTAAAGGATATAATAAAAAAGAATTTTAATATGAATAAATGATAAAATTTTTTTAGGCGCAAGCGCATCAAATATTATGTAATTAATGACATCAAAATCTTAAAGATTAATTATTAAGAATAAAAACTAAATTCAATGCTTAATTTTATAAGGTCTTAATTTTTTTAATCTCAAAGAATTATATGGAAATTTGATATTCTTATTCATCTTATGCTTCCAATGCAATATAAAAATATTTTTAAAATTTCAAATTTTATGGCCAGGTCATATTTAAAAACTTTTTTAGATCTCAAAGAATTAGATAAGCAAAAAATTATTTAGACAAATTTTTAAAAATTATTTTTTATATGGTTTGAAAAAGTTTTACTTTTTGATATAATTGATGAAGAAAAAAAATATTTGCATATAGGTTTACTTTAAAACTTTTAAAACAAAAAAATTTTTCTTAAAATTCAGCATTTGTGAGTACTATGAATTTATTAAGTTTTTCTCTTGTTTCTTGATCCATATGATCATGATAGATGGATTACTTTCAGCCTCTGGGAGTGCATTACGAATTTTAAAAATTTGGCTCCCCTTTTTTAAAAATTACACCGCAAAATAAGCTTTTTTTATAGATCTTAAAGAAATATGGTCATGCACAATCTTAAAAATGGCCATAGACAAAAGTATGTTGAATTACATTCCTTTTATCAAAAACTTTAAATTGTTGAAATTTTAATGTAATTTTAAGTTTCAGTGAACATAACTAATTTTTGGCTAATATTGATTTTCAAAAAATATACGTAGATGCGAAAAAAAGTCAAACAAATTTATTATATAGGGGTTTTTTTTGGGGGGGGGGTTGTTGGGTTTTATGGCGCAAGGTCCAAAAAGGACAAGCTGCTTTTTTTTTTTGGGGGGGGGGGAGACCTTATTAAAGATCTTATTTGGCAGAAAACTATACTGTATTAATATTTGAAAAGTAAATAATATGAGGCAGGGGTTATCAGTGTCAACTTGCATGTTCATGTTTAGAAATATTTGATGAAGTTATTCGAAGTCTGATATTTGATTAAACTTTAGGAAGAACTAAATTTACTTTTTTAAAGCCTTTTTCTTCTCTGTTTTAAAAAATGCTATAACTCTAGTATATTATACATCTGTACCAAAATTTAATGCTTTAAATTTATTACTCTTGTATACCTAAAAATTGTTAACTAATAATTTTAGTATACTTATTACTTAGATAAATTTGAAAAGTTTAAAAAAAATAACAAGGTTTTTATTTACAAGCTTAAATTTATTAATTTATCATACTTACATATACAATATATAATGAAATGTATATAAATATATATTCAAAAACAAAAATATTTTATAAATATTTAACTTATTTACAGATTTTATCTAAATAATTACGAGTTACGTTCATATGACTAGATTATAAAAATGATAACGAATTAAGCAAAAACTTTAAAAGAAAAATATGAAGCGTTGAGTTAACTGAAGAGCCAAGATCATTATAAGTCATAATAACGCATAGTGATGATAGTGTTACGCATTAACAATTGAAAAGTGGATAGTTGGTTTTCCCTGAATAAAATCATTGGAAATATTTATATTATAATATATGATTTAAATAAGAAGCACACATTAAGCATAATTATTTATAACCACAGAAAGAAAAAAAAGACCATTTATTGAATAAACATCCGCAAATATTTAAAAATCTACTTAATATTTACAAATGCTATTTTTAAAAAATTCGAAACTTTTACTGAAGTGAAATTTTACATTCTGCTGGTATGATCACATGTATATTAAATTCAAAATCATCATCAGCATAATTTGCTTAAAAGTTGACAAAAACTGAATTTTGTTTTTGTCCGTTTACATTTAACTTTTCAATATAATTTTTCAGAATATAGATACCAAGAACGATTAAAATTATTTCATGCTGAAATCCATAAAGAAAATAAAGGTTAGATTTTCAAATAAGATACAAAGAATGCATTGATTTTTTTAGGATGTGTGACCCTTGTTAAAAATGATTTTAACAAGAGTCACACATCCTAAAAAAATCAATGCATTTCATGAATTTGCTTGTCTTCAAAATATAGAACGATGTTGTTTTAATGCACCAAGGACATAATTAGTCAAATTTCTGAAATTCAAGTATTCAAGAAGTAATATAATTATATAATGAGAACATTTTAAAACTGAAGTAACTCAGTTTTCTATTTATTAATAGATTTACATTTGATGAGCAATGTTGTAAGGAACGTAACAGTCCAATCGTTTTTACGTAAGAAAGCAAATATAAAACAGTTTACATTAAATCAGATGTTAAAGATGATGCACAATAAATCGGAAAAGAACTTGATTTGCACAATCTGCTCTTCAATCGGTATTCTAATTCTGAATTTTTTTCCGAATAAAATAGATATTCAAGATTAAAGCAGTTTGCAAAGAGCATGCAACCAGTAAGATTTAAATGCTTTAAAAGTGGAGCACGGACACTGGCAACGTGGAGATAGAATACTTATACTGCAGCAGATGTTCATCGTTTAGTTTAAAAATGCTTCCAATCCAGCCTTGTGGTTTGGAAAGAAATCATCAAAGCAGGTGCTGAGTACTTGGCGCCGCCGTCGCTTTGCATCTGCTACATTCCATTACGCCGCGGGCAAATATGTGACAAAATTTCGCCAAAAACAGCCAAAGCAAAACTTCAAGAAAAATGTTTACGATATTTCTACTTAGTTCATTATAACTAGTAACTATACTCACCTTTTAGGGTTTTTTTAAAAATCAAAAATAAATTGTATAAAGGCTTGTTATTTGCAATGAGAGAAGGAAACAAAGTCGTTGAATTCTCCAGATGTTCTAGCCTTGACTGCTTGTGTATTCATATGTTAGACCACAGACAGCTTTCGAAACTGTTCAATCATTTTTTTAAGCGCCCGATTTATTGAGCTGTAAGCCTTTTTAAAAACAGCATGAAAACTGGCGATAAGATTTTACCAAGATCATTCATACAAAGCTTTGGAAATGTTTGATAGATACTAAAGATTGAAGGCACAATACGAGTTAACATTTAATAGCTGTTTCTGAAAAACGTATATTTTTTTTTAATAGCTTGCATACAATACGCTAAAGCATAATCAATATTAATTCTACGATACTTATCAATTCAAAACATTTACAAATAAAAAATACGCATTTTCTACAACTAAATTAGTTAAAAAAATATTAATTAGTATTTTAATTAATTAATAAAAATTAATATATTAAAAAAATATCTTAAATGAAGCGGATGAAATCATTGAAATTTACTCGAAAAATTGAAATTTACTAATACTGGTAATTGATTTTATAAGGACGTTTTAAAATAAATTTTTTTTATATGGAAAATGAAATCAACTGTAATAGTTTAATGATAAATGGTTTTCATTTTTTAACCACAATACAATATACAATGTACGAGAATATTTTCAGAATGTATATAACTTTCGCATTTTATAGGAAATAAAAGCATATTTTATGAATTATTTATATTTGTTTATACAGCATTTTTAATAACAATTATCAGTAAATATGTTATGGAAGGGAAAAGTGTTTCATTAGATTCAAGATATAGCAAAAATTATTTCTTGCTTACTCTAAGACGTTTCATAAATAGTACACAAGACATCTTACATAATTTCTTCGACAGAGTTAGTATCTGTTGAAGAGTATAAAATTTCAAGATTTTGCCTTATTAGTTTGGTTGAAAGCTTTTTAAATTTGATACCTTAATATCATAAAAAAACTTTTAATTCATTTTTAGAGTTTTAGGATGAATTTGAAAATGTTTTTAAAATATAAAAAAATGTTCGTTGCATTTAATTCTTGTATGATGCATTTAATTCATTTAATGCATTTAATTCACGTATGCTTTGTGCTATTTGTATTGTATACATTTGGATTTTGAAGTCTAGTTCGATGATATTCATTGAAGCTGTAATCATATTTAGGAAATTTTCCACTGACTTGCACAATACTATTAGTTAATAAACATATTTAAGCATGAAACTAGGTGCTTTGTCTAATGTGTCAGAAAAATTTAAAAGGGGACAACACAAATTCTATCTTTTATTTGCTGAACAATCGCATTTCTATCCAAAAACAGCGCTGACGAAACTAATCTAGCTACCTTGTCATTACTTTTGCAAAAATTATCTGACAAAGTTGGCGCGTGACTGGCACGCGCAACATGAACGACGGCACACGCAATTCTTGCACATTATTTCTTTTCTTTATTTTTTTTTTTACTAATTCGGCTCAAGATCCTGATAAGTTAATGATGATGGCCGGGGTGAGAGGGGAAGGGAGCGCTGAGGTCAGTGTAAAGGTTACCTTTGCCGCCTTCTTCAGAGCTTATACAACCACGACGGGTCTTTGAATGTTGCTCGAAAAAAAAGTTTTTTTTTTAGAATCATTATGTCTTAGCATTCCGCTCTACACCTGTTACCTACCATATAGTCTTGTGAAGTTTCCGGTTATTACAAAGCTCGCCTATGAAGTAATTGACAAGTGTGCTTGACAACGGTAGTGTTCGTTGAGCAGCAGAAAGAGGAAAAAGTAACGATAATTAATTTTGACTTATTGTGACAGAAAACTAATTGTAATGCACTTTGGAATATAACAGTTTTAAGAGTTAGAGCAAGAAGCATTATAAAGTTTTTCTCTCTTATAATTAGAAGAGTTAAAAAAATAATGTTTCCTATTCCAATTATTTCACTATCTTTTACCTTAAGTAATTGCATATACAGATGTTTTACTAATTAACAAGTTTTAACCGAGAGAAACAGACTAGATGAAATGAAATTATTCGTTAAGCATTATTGTGTGCTACACATTTGGATTAAGAATGCATCGTAAAAGTAGGCAGTATTTTAAAAAAGTTACATGAAAATATTCAGATTAATTCAAATTTGCTAAGATAATAGACTAACAGAAGCTCAAGCTTTTGAACAACATTAGCATTTTATTCTACACATACCACATCATGTACATTTAAATCATAGTTATGGATATTCAACTTAGTTTGAATATTCAGAACCATTATATTGATTGGAATTACAATTTGAATTTTATTAATTGACAAAATATACGTACAAACAATGATATTTAAAGTTTATTTACTTATATACATCTCTTGCATCACAGTAAGCATAATTATTTTATAGATATCATTTGTATCAGTGTAGTTTTGATTTTACATGAATTATTTATTGTATTTTTTTTCACTCAGTAACTAAATATTTTTAAAACATTAATATTTTACTTCATTTTATAATGAATTTTTTTAGACATTATAAAACATACCTAATTATATTTAGCTATCAAAATTTTTCATGTGAATACAATTCGATAGTGGTCATTAAATCATATTCTCCACCCCCATTTCACGCGCTGCACATATTGTTTTTATTTAAAAATTACAGAAATTAGATTAAAATTGTATGTTATAAAACAAAAATTACTTTTTCAGCAGTAACTTGAAACAGAATATTTATTTAACTAAAAAATTTACAAAATTACTGAAATAAGATTGCATATAAGTGAAAAGTAAAAATTAGTTCTCATTTCAATGTACATATTCCATTGAAATATTTCAGTTTTTGTAATATTGAGGGTAGATGTGTTAACACAATCTCGTTTGGTTACAATGAGAAATACAGGTAACATTTATTTGTCCAGAGTGATTCGTTTAGATGCAGTAGTCTCCACTGTGATCAATACAATGGCTGAAAAACTTTGATTAGAGAAGACATTCAAGGTAATCAATCAATTTGATAAATGATCCAGAAAGTTATTCAGTCCTTAAAAATAAAGCGTATTTGTATGTTTACTTTGAACTAAAGTTGCAGAAAAATTTAGTATGATTATCTAGAATATATAAGAATAAATAAGCATAGGAAGATCACATTTGGTTAAATATTTAAATGTTGCTATATTTGTTAGGCTTATATAGTTTGATTAATTTTTCATGAAGTATTTGTTTATCAATTAATTAATAAACAAATACAATTTCTACAGAATATATGTTATTAATAAATTATACGAGAATTCAAAGGCATTAGCTAATTTTTTAGAAAATTTTGTAATACAAATATATTTTACGAGATAAAAAAATGTTTCTTTAAATACATTAAAAGAAATGAACTGTATTAAAGGACTTTTTTTATCGCTTTATTGAAAGACAAGACAGAAAAACATACATGAAAAAATCGTCTGAAGAAAAAATAGTGAATCCTTCCACGATTTCATGCAAACCAGTGAATAAAACTCTAAGTCACATTAGGTATGAAAATAAGCAAGTGAGTCACTTTGTTGAAGAGAAATTTGTGGATAACATGCTATCGAATATTAATTACTTACAAATCACGTGATGTAAATTTATCTTGGCAAGAAATTACACAACATAAAGTGAAATACATGAAACTAAAGATGATGATGGGCAATAATCGTCCTCATTGACCGTAAGATGTCCATCGCTTGTAGAAAGAATTCTGCAAATTCATAAGTGCTTATTTCAAAACACTGAAGAGTAGTTAAGCATTTCGAAACTGTGTAGTCCCGATTTCAAATCACAATGAGTTTTGAAATTCACCCAGGTTTATGTCAGTGTTGTATAACGCAGAATCGGGGATATAAGCGAGTTGGAAAAGATTGATCAAATCGTTCAACTTTCTCGTAAGTGTAACACCTACGAGAAAGTTGAACGAAACTAGCTGATATCAAAAAACATTCTTCATTTCTCTCTGCAGAATTTGTAAAAAACCTATTGAGACACTTCAAGGTTTTAGTGCTTTGTATTTTGCCAAGAAACTTTATTATTTAACTCTAACTTAGACTTTGTGGGTATTAATTCATAAAGGTAACCAAAATATCATAGAAGTTTCAGAGAATAAGATTCCTAAGGTGGTTTTTTGGCATTTGTGTCATAATGATTGATGATCTTTCACCTTGTTTGTTTCTAAGCGCTATAATATTTTTGCCTTAACTCTATACTTGTAACCTTATGGGCTTTTCCCTGAAAGCTATTAATCTAAATCTTCTTTCAATGGATAGCTAAGTTTATTTTCACAGGGCTAAATTACTCGAGACTTCATTAAAGCTAGAATCATTAGTTGGATAGAATGGCTTTTAGGCTAGCAAGCCCATCTAAAAATATTTAAACCGATAAAAAATGCATGGGACTTTGTCTTCAGACATATTGCTGGTCACCAACGAGCTTCTACAAAGCTGGAAAAATTACAAAGATACTTTAAAGAGTAAAAATACTTAATTAAAATGTTGAAACTGGTTTAATTATAGGCATATTTCATTCCTGTTTGATTCACGTAATTAAACTTAAATCTCTTACTCCGAATTGAGTGCATTGGTAATGTATTCAAGAGTTGCTCTGCATGCTCTCCTTTTTTATCCTACATATTTTATTACAATTTCTGTAATTTAAATTCTTTCTGAATGTTTGTCATTAAATTTGTTCAACGTGCATTGGGTGCAGGCGTTCACCATTCCGAATCACTTTATAAAAAATTATTTCTAGACCTATAATTTCCTTATTTTTTCATTATTGAAGATTTTCTTTAAAGCTAATTTTTTCAAATTTATTTTTAAGCTTTTAAGAAATAGTATCTGTCAACTTTTTATAGTACTTGCAGTTTTCAGTGCTTGTTTAATTAATACAAATACTTTTGTCTATGTCTGAAATATAACACACGAAAAACTTATAATAGATGAAATATAGAGAAACATTTTCAATTGTTTGATTAGTCTTTTGACTAATTTTGTTTGTTTCTCGACCATCATTTTTTTAGCACGTTAGAATTAGTTAGGCCAGTACGTTCAGTTTAAAGTAGATTCCATGTCATTACAAATATTTAAGCCCAATGTGCGAATCAAACTCATGTTGGATTTGGTTTCAAATTCTTAAATTTTATTGTTAAATTTTAAAAATCAGTAGTTTTCTCGATTTATAATATTTTATTATCGTTCATAAAATTGTTTCCCTTTGGCAAACCATTTCAAGCCATAGTTAACAATCAATTATGAAGTAAATATTTTTAAATACATTTTTTTAGAACTTTAAAGGTAAGATATTCCTTATTTGGAATACCAAAATTTTAAATTTCAATCCCATAGTTAATAATCCATAATGCAACATAATAGTGTAAAAACCCGAGTGCACAATGTCGCGATGTCTTTTACAGGTACAAGACAAAAGCATAAAATTTATAAATATGAAATTCAACTATTTTACATTTTTTCAAAAGTATATCATATGAAAGGAGTTATGGAATGCTGTCTAAGAAAAACAGGAAAGAATCTCATTGTTTTCCTGTTTCTGTCAGGAATCCAAAATTGTATCACTGCGGAATAAAATAAACGTTTCTACTTCTTCCAAATGTATTCTAATCTCGATCATTTGCAGTTCATTTATAATTACGAACATTTTCGGTTTCATGATAAGAAAATATTACCTGTGTAAATGATCACCATGTTTTGAATTCCACAAGTCTTCAATTCCACATATAGTTTATTTTAGGTTTAAATTTAGTTATATATGGTTTATATTTAGTTTATTTCTCACTTTTGTACATTAGGTGGCCAACTAGGTAGTGTATACGGTAGATTCGGCACTACTAAGAACACCCACACTCGTAGGTGGATCGAATCATAGAATCAAAGTCTAGAGCATTAACCTTTCAGCTCGGCGGGTTAGTTTATTGCACTGTGGTTACTTTTTTGCAAACGGAGATTAATTATGCTGGGACCTACAGTTTAATGTAGATTCCAAACCACTACAAACATATACTCTCGATATGGAAATCGAACCTATCAACCAACTCGGCTACTAGCTTGGTGAAGATAGACAATTTTCAGAATTGCTCATTCCTATATATAAGTCAACTCAAAATTGATCTGTCAAAAAAAAAAAATCGTAGCATTATGTAATTGCTGTTTTATTTGAACAGTTTTAGGAATCTCATAATATAGAAAAAGATTTTTAATTCGAAGTTTAAACACTAATAGTTTTTTTTTTTATTCGTAAATAATATGTGAAATTTGGAATACGAAAAACTTGTTATAATTATTGCACTGATTCTTCAACGAAACAATTATGACTTTTGGTATTTATTTGGAAAATGAAATTGTTTTATTATATTTTAAAGATTTATATTTGAAAGTTGAAGTCGCAAATATTTTGTCATTATTGACGTACATTTTTAAACAAGAAAACTAAAAAAAAATTCGATTATAAAAGTATAATTAATGCCGTAAAAATAATTATACTGTGGTTATTAGGAAACAACATGAACAACATTAAAGTAACTGAATCTAAAGAATGCGCAAGAACTATTTCCTCACCCTATTTCGAAAATGCGCTATTATAATTCGTACGAAAATTCTGACTGGGTATGGCAGAATAAATGTAATATACCATTTAAACATAATATTCATTTGCATTTTGTTTTGAGCGTAAGTACGCTTTTTATTTATTTGATAGACCAAGTTCTAAATGGACAAGCTCATTACATTCTGATGCCATTCAAGTATTTCATACCCTCATTATCATTTAGGTAAAACTGTATTTTAGGGTGCCCCTTTGGCAAACATGGCGATTTTTGCTTAGCTATCGATTTTATTGGCGATTTTTGTTGGCACAGAGCAATCAATTGCTCTATTGCAATCAGAATACGATTGGCTTTTGCATAGCTTGGCAATTAACCGCAACTACAACTTGGCGAGAATCAAGGCGGCACCCTTAAGTATAGGCTAACCATCATTTGTTGAGAAGAAACTTCAAGACACCAAAAATAGTTTTAGAATGTTTTTTTTTTCTTTAACCTTATACTTAAAAATACGGTGAGTGTTATAAGTTAACTTGATGCAAGTAGAATAAACATAAGTTAATTAGTAGATTTAAATAAAACAATAATATATTTTCATTAGTATATTTAATTGGATTTTAATTAAACCTGAATTTATTATAAAATAAACTTGTATGTTATACATAAAATATCCGTCTAAATCTCATGAAAATTTTTAATAGACTGTTTTCCAAAAAATTGCTTGAATATTTCCTGTTCCGTGTTATAGCTGTAAAATAAAATTATTCTACCGATTTAGGAATTTTAAATTTGTTTCTTTAAAACTAAAATGTTCGTTCACTGAAATAAACTAATATTAAATGAGAATTTTAAATTTCATTTAAACGCTAAATATTAAAGGATTTTTATTTTTTGAAATTTTACTTTAATTTTAATTTAATAGTTAATAAAATTTTACCATGATTAAGTATTTTTCTTTATGAGAAATAAATTTGATCTTAAAATCAAATTTAATTTTAAGTTATTTTTTAAGGATTTGCAAGATTAGAAATTTATAGATTTGATTTACAAAAAACAAATTTATCACGAAAATCATAGTATCTATTTATAGTAATAGAATAAATTTAAATTCCAAGTTCGAATCACTTTATAATCGAAAATTATTTTTATCCGAACAGTCATTTATTAAATTTAAATTATCACTTAAATTTCAGGAACAAAATCTACATGTAACAACGAAATTTTACTTGGTGGAAATATTTTCTTCCTTGTCTCTGTGATCATTAAGAATAATAAATCTTCATCTGATGTCCACAACATGTGCTCGACAGATAACCCCAAGTGGGGTAGGGCAACACCCCCTTTTCTAGGGGGTGTTTGGTAGGAGCGATACTCCTACTCGGAACGCTGTCAATTGAGATCTGATTAAGTCGGTCAGATTGTTCACCGACCCAGAGAGGAGGTCATGCCCGGCCACTCTTCGCATCCCTCGCCGCCCGACAAGTGTCACTTGCGGCACCTTACGCCGATACGCCGCACACGTTCCTTGACTGCAATAATGCTCGCTCTTTTTTGTGTTTAATGACCATAGCGGATACCTATTAACGCCCACGATGAGCTATTTTGCAGCTGTTGTTGAGCTGAAATGTTTTTATCTTATTATAGTGGATCTTAATTTTGTTTTTGACAAGAATAAAATTGCTACAATTTTATATTTTTTCTAATAAAAGGAAAAACTATAATAACAATTAAGAATTAGGTCAAATTAGTTGATTTTGTGCATCCCAATGATTGTTTAATAAGACTTTAAATAGAATTTTCAGTCTTTACTTCGTTATTTGGAAATCTTAATTGTTAAATAGTTATTAAAAACTTCTTACTTCATCAACATATTTTTGAAGAAACATTTATCCACACTCACATCAAAAGTTAGCTGCAAAAATAACAGCAACGCATTGAGGCAATTACAGAACTTTGAATAGTTTTAAACAATCGAAATTCTAAAAATCATGAATACTTATTTTTTCTTTTTTATTTTTCTTGAAAATGTTATTTATCAATTATATTGGTTAGCTAACATAATGCTACAATATTTTGATTAATTATACGGTGTATTTTTTATATTAACCTACCAACTAGTCTGAGAATCTTTTCTGGGATACAAATGAGAACTTTTAATGCTGAAGATGAACCATATTTTAACTTAAGAATACAATGAACGAGAAAATTTTAAGGTTCTAAATTTTAAAGAAACAAAAGAATTTCGCATGGTTAAAAGTAATCATTTTAAACAAAGTTAGAAAATTACATAAATTCGTTTTAAAAATACTACGATGATATTTTTCAAATGGAAACTAAATAGGAAATAATTAAATATAGATGTATGAAAATAATTATTTTTGCCATATATATATTTCAATTTTCGAGAAAACATGTTAGAATATATATATGTAATATACAAGGGTGTTGATGACACATTATATTCGAATTGATCTCATTTATTTATACTTGAACAATTGAAATGCTAAAATTTTGGCTAAAAAAGTTTTTAAAAAAATTAAAAATTGTTTTTTAAAAGTCTAAGATAGCATTGGTGTGATTGACACTTTATGGTCACTTTAAGTACAAAAGAGCTAATTCGATCAGAATCCTAAAATTGCAAACAATCTCGAGTGAGGAAATCCTCCAACTGTTGAATTGAAGGTCAAAGTGATAACCAATCAGCTACGTGCTCGGTATTATTTAATATTTGTAATCGTAAGAAAATATACACTATCAAAAAAGAATGATATATTTTATAGGTGGGCACATAAATCAAAATATTAATAACACAAAATTGAACTTATTTTCGGAAAGTACACATCAAAGCCACAATCTGCAGTTTAGAAATGTATAAAAACAGTAAAGATATCGATAATGCGATACATTTTAATTCTTAAAATTATATTTTTAATAGACACTATATATTCCCTTTTTAATGTGTCATAGTTATATTTAACTTCAACTTAATGCTTTACAAGCTTACAAATTAATGGAAGGAAATTGAAACTTACTTATTCTTTTAAATAATTACCTTTTTTAAGTTGTATGCACGGCATATTGTAGAACTTTTCATGTAATTCGAATGTATTAAACTGGGAAAACAATAAGAGATCTATCTTGTCATCATTAAGGTATCATATTAAGTCAAACATTTTTCTTTTAAAAAATTAATCTATTGTTTAACCGAGTAATGTTATTAAGATAAGTTTTTGGTTGCCAATTTTTGTGTTGGGCATCAAAGTTGTTCAACACAATCAACCTCCACGTAATTTTAATTCACTATTAAGTGACGAGATCGACATCTGACCTGACGTTTTTTTTTTCTGTGAAGCCACAATCACATTGAACTTTATGAATACTTAATGTTAACAGGTTCTCTCAACAGGACCATATTCATCTGGCTCAGATATTCAACCAGTTACTTTACCAGGTAGAAGAGCTACCATGCTTTCGTATGACTGTTCCAGAAGATCATGTCCAAATATGCACAATCATATTAATTCTGAATGAACTAAGAAAAAATAATTAGTTTGAACAACCCGCTTTAAATTTTTATTACTATAAAACATTGATTTAAAATATACTGAAAAAAACTATACCAGTGTATAGCTTGGAATATTTCCTAAAATACACATTCAGAGACATTATACACATATAATGTAAATATATCTTTTTGTTCGTGATTGATGGAGATCTGAAGTCTTCTGGTCGCTGAAACAACATCTTTACCAACCAGGCTGTCATGGTATATTTGCTTTGCTTACAAATTAATATCCAAATGGAATGGATAACTGAATTTCAATAGAATGTTTAGATAATTACAAAATTTATTTTAAGAAATAAAGTTTTCAATTTGATACATGTAAAATTTGTTACACATTGGTAAATAAGAGTACACTTTAAAAATATAAAAAGATAAAGTTAAATTTTTTTCAGAGTTAATTCCGAAAGTGTACTTTTAAGCTCTCAAACGATATAGTTTCATTCTCGCAAATATTCAGAGCTTTTATGAACAATCATTTTCTAAAGAAGAAATTTTAATTAAAAAGAAATCATATTACAGTTTAATTTTAAATTAAATATTAAACTGAATTCTTAATTTCACATTTTCTAAAGTAGATTAATTCATCTCTTTTAGTAACATTAATAGGATTCTTACACCTCATAAATGGTTTATTTTTTTCTGTTTGTTGGAAAGTGTCAAGGAGAATGTTGGCAAAACTTCAAAATGCAAGGAAAAAAATTATTTGAGAGAAAATCCAGGTGTAGCTCAGAAGTTGTAGGAAAAAAAAATTTTCCTTTCATTCAGGGAAGCCAACCTTTTAAATTTATGAATGAGACAACTTCAGATGGTGTCGAGTGTATTTCCCCTTCACGTATTTTTTTAGCAAAACTTTTATTTTTTATAGTTGAAAAACTTCAAAGCTTTTTTAACCAGCACCATAAATGTCACAGAAAAAAATAAAATTATGTCAATCACTTTCAATGACATGCAATTCAACCAAATAGTAATTTTTTTATACATATATTTGCCTATTCATTTCTATATTTTTTTACGCCGTTAAAAATTGCGTTGCTAAATATTTATGATTATGTAGATTCAGACGTTTTCGATAAAAATTTCTATATATATTTATTGTTTTAGTGATTAATATGTCTCTAAGGTAAGTAATAATGTTGGATGTGCGGTGCATAGAAATGTTTTTTAAAAAAAATTTAACAAATTATCAACAAGAAATTATCAAGAGATAACAAGAGATTATCAAGAATTAACAAGAGATATTTCACAACAAGAAATTCTATTTTTAAGAACTAAATAGTGATACGAATGCAGCTATTTTGTTAAATACATTTATGAAAACTTTTTTAGGTTGTGCAAATACTGTAAAAACGATGGTGGATTACCATGGTAAGCATTCTTTTTTAAATTTTTAAACTAAATTATAATTTTGATATAGTTAAGATCCTTATAAATATCTCTAACGTAAGATCCTTATAAAATTCTAACGGGCTAAGATGGAATTGCTTAAAAAAAAAAAAAAAACATCATTATTCATAATATTGATAAGAATATAAAAATTCTATGCAGAATTCAAAAATAAAATGCTTCACTGATTGTCGAATTATGAATAAATAAACCAAAACATTTCAATTATATAAATCTGCTGTAGGTCTGGATATTATGGACTGGACAATTGTTTAACCAACATCCACAACAACACGCGCCAGTTCTTCTATATTATACCAAACAGCACGATAGTTTAAAAACGTCGAAAACATTATTTAAACTCCGCAATAAAAATATTATTGATACAGCTGGCAATGGTAAACGAAAAGAAACCCACGATGTTTGGGGGGGGTGAAGGGGCACGAAACAGCAGACGATAACACGGAATTTCACAAGGCGGTGACAAGGTCCAGCCTATTTGATTCTAAAAAGTCTCCTCCTATCCTATTTGCGTGTGGGTGTTGTGTAAATCGAGCTTATCAGGCAAGTCGGCATTCTTTGTTCTTTTCCAAAGCGTTGTTTTCGAAAAATGTCTCTTCCCACCCTCCACTTTTCCATCTTTAAATCTCAATGATGCTAATAGGGTAAATGTTTTTGGCTATAGTGAAAATGCTCAACGACAAAGAGGTTTCTTGATAAACGCGCGCCATATAGAGAGCAATGTGTCAAATTGGCTTAAAGTCAACAGTGCGGCAAGTTAAAGAGGCTGTTTTTTTTTCTCTAGATTTCATCCCCTTTTTCTTTGCAGTTGAGAGGACGAAAATTTTAAACGGTTGATTATTTGAAATACGAGGTTTGGATATAATTTGTTTTAGTGTTTGTTGAAGGAGTAAATGTCAAGAAGTGTTTCACATTTCGTACTTAATATGATCAGGCATTTTAAAAACAAACCTAAATTTATTTTCAAAACAGACACTTTGGATTACTTACTCCATTCAAATAAACTTTCAAAACTGCCTTAGATTGCATTATTTTTGCATTTATTACACAACATTTTATTATACTGCATTTTATTAATGATGAAAATTAAAAAATCTTGACATTTTATCAAATTAATTTATTATGGTTTTATTAAATTGAGGTTTCTTAATAAGTGTTTTATTTGTTCTTTTTTCTCTTAATGAATCTAAGTAATTTTTCAATGATCTCTATCAAAAAAGAAATTTGAGGAATGTTCGAAGAGTGATTTCAATAATTTAAATAGACAATTTCCACAGGAATACCCTATTGAATATATATATATATATAATTTTTACAGTTATAGAATAATTAATTGATCATTGTTCATTTTTGACATATGACTCTCATTGTGGCCAAGTGGTAAAATAATGTTCTTCAGAATAAAAGGTCTTAAGTTCACTTCCAGCCACTGTTGAACGCTGTGCATTGATTTTTTTTGTATCCCATAGTGGAAACTTAAAGATCAAAGACCGTTGTAAAGTATCTTAACATCCACGACGTTAATTGCGTTAAATAAAGCGTTTTTGTAGGTAGTGGGACGTATTGACATGTCTTAAGAGAGAAAACCTGAAAACTCTTAATCACTCACCCCGACGACGCGCAATTGGAAGGCAGAAGCGCAAGATCTATCTCCAATTGTTCAACAAAGGCTGAGTTCGAACAACGAAGAGCGCTATCCTACTATCTCTATGCCACTATGAGTCCTTTAAAATGGTTCTTGCTTTTCTGACTTCTGTTGGTATGTCTGTTGGAGAGGATAGTTACGCTTTTTCCAGTTTTCCCCCCTTGCATCGCATATATACGGCCTTTTTACTATGAAAAGTTCTTCCCAATTTTACGAGGTTGAAAGGTGGGCGATTTACGAGGTGGATATTAAAATGCCGTACAAAAACCTCAAGCCGTTCGTTACACGTAATATTATGTGATGTGAAAATCAAAACTATGATATAAATGTAATAAGTTTAGTATAACGAAGTGAGACTGGTTGTAAAATTATGAGAAAATAATTCTACCCAATGTGTTTTCATATATTGCTACTATGTAACTGGTGGTATAACCGAATGCAATTAAATAGGAAATATTGCTTTTGGAAGGCATATTATTTACAAGTGACATCCCATTCATGTATTAACATGTAGCAAAAATAAAATTATTTCCAGTATCCCACAAAGAGGAGCAAGAGAAAAATGAAATATATTATATATCTGACCGTAACTCAGAAAGACAAAATATAAGTTGCAATTTTTCAATCTAAATCTGATATTTGATATTAGACTTGACATGAAAGCTCAATTTTTGTAGGATTTCAATGATGCTTTCAAATTATTTGCATAGTAAGGCTGCCACAAACGTGTTGTAGGACTTTCATTAAAAAGAAAAGAAAGAAACTATTATATTCACTAGGAACACGGTAGAAAACTCTTAAAAGTTTTAAAAGATTCCTTCCAATACACTGAGTTATCAGGAAGGAAAAATTATCCATCGCCTATAATTCAACAGTAGATTGAATTTAAACTGGGATCTTTCACTGTTAAAAGCGCGGTATTATTAAGTCATCCGTTGCTTCCAACGTAGACTCTGCAACATTCAAATGACTGTGAATACCACTTTAGAAAAATTAGTTAATAGCAATTACTCATCTTATTGTAATTAATTTCAATGATTCATCTTATTATAAAATTATATCTGTTTCTTAGGAAATGCTGGTCTAATGATGATAAATAATAAGAAATTGATATAAAATTTATTATGTTTTAGGCATGAAAGACAGATAATTAATTGTATTGTTGGGGCACAAAGGAATAATAAATTCTGACAAAAAAAAAAAAAATAATCTTAGAGTATAGAAAAGCGTAAAAATGTTATTTTATTCAATATAGATGTGTAATCAAAAACTAATAAATTGCAATTAATAAATTTCAATTCATGCAATGGATATCTACATAAATTAAATGTTCCAATGATGGCAAAAAGAGACTCCAATGAAAGCAAAAATTTTAAGAAAACGTAACTATATACAAACATAACGACATGAGTAAAGGATTTTTAAAAGCAATATTATTATAGTATTATAGGGAAAAAAATTACTATATCCAAAAGACAGTTTAGAAGAAAATTACGCCAATAAAACTTTAATACGTTTTTAATTATTTAATTTTTATACATTAGTTCCTTAAAAGAGTTAACATTTTCTTAAAGAGTTAATATATTTTTAAAAATTATTAGAAATATAGATATTTCTATACAAAATAATTATATAACTGTGAACTGTTAAATTTGAGTCTTTTCTGAGGAATAAGAACTGATTTCATGTACTGATGATTTAATGGATTTATGACAGTAAATTTGCAGGTGTTAGGTCAGGCGATTTTAAAGGCTACCAAGAATTAAAATGGAGCAGACATTGTTAAATTTTAATATTAGATTTATCAAAAATCTTAAATAGGTGCAATTTATTCTAATCTACTCTTCCGTATAAAGGTTGTTTTCGTTAATTCATGTTTTAACAACTCTATTACTACGGTAAAATTGCATATTCTGTATTTGCACTAAAAAACTAATCTAATTAAGATTCGAAATATAGCGAATATTCTATAAATATTTCTGCTTCTTACTGTATTATCTTTACTTGTGTAAAATATTCCCTAAATGAAACGAAAAAATACCTTCAAATCATTGATAGTAGATTTCTCACAAATAGTTCTTTTTAAATATTAATGCCTGAAGCAAGATATTTTAAGCATTGAACTCACGTACATAGCACTTATTTTTACCATCAGCAATATACTAACTGTAGCCACCGAGCTATATCAAAGCAATACTTAGAAAATATCCCGCGATGGGTTGGGCAGAGATTGATAGTTCCGGAAAAATTATTTTAGTGAGCTTCATCTCAAGTAAACAACTGAAATCTTTTCTTAGAGATGTAAGTAAGTTACGATCAAAAGGCTTCTTAATAGTAGTTTGTGTGACATTATAAAATACATAATACAGATATGAAAATTGTACACGCACGCACATAATTGTCTTTGATAATTATGTTACAAAAACTACATTTATTATAAATGGATCATCAAATATTTCAAACTTATATTTTCACTTGTGTTTAAAAAAATGCATTCTATAAACTTGGTACTTTTAAAAACACTAATTAAATTTAAAAATGTGTGAGTCATTATGTTACATATTTTTATAAATAACGCTGTAAGTTGTAATAGAAACTCATTCATAATATTTAATAATATATTTTTGGAAATTAGGACAGTGCTACGCAATTACAAAACTTACTTATACCGTTATTATTTATACCCAAAACTTATTTATATCGTATTATTTGAAAATTTCAGAAGAAATATTAATATTTAGGACTGAAGAATTTTAATTACTATTAGATTAACTGTAATTATCTTTTATAAAATATAAAAAATTGTTGTTGAATCGAGATACATCGAGATGATTGGTTAAAACACTCTAAAGTTTACATTTGATTAAAAAATTACTTTTTCTTACATAGGGAAAATATATTAAAATAAGGTAAGATTATCACAAAGGTACATTTCAAAATCAAAAAGTGTAAAAAAATAACAGAACTTTATATTTTTACAAAAATTTAACAAAAATATGAAAACAGCTTTTTCACTATGATTGTCCGCAAATATTTTATGGAAATTGTCTTTTGTTTTGAGCGAGAAATACATGAAAATATGGTGTACTCATGTATATGACGCGTTATACGTCACACAAGTATTAAGTTTTATAACTTTTAATAATCCATTTATTTACCAGTTGCGCAATTTCTAATTTCAGGTATAAAATTTTTATAAATTACTTTATATCGAACTTTGAATTCAAGAAAGAAAAAGTAGCTGCTAGGTGAAGACAGCTGTTTTGCTATTCGAGAAAACTTATTAAAAAAAGTCAGCGCAGCTGAATGGTTTTTAATTACTGTAAGCACGCGTCTTGTTATTCATTTCTTCTTTGTACTGAGACTTAATTAATACATATTTCGTTGATAGGATGCTACGTTTCGATATGTATGTAAATTAATGTAACAGATCGTTGTTTTTATTTTTTGTATAACAATCAGTTCAATTAATTCACATCAATCATCTGAATTACTGCAGGCGAAATACATGACTAATATTTTTATAAGGAAACTAATATTATTTCATGTGATTACAGCATTCATCTTTTCATTTTATTGACCCTCGTTTTGGAGTTTTTTTTATCACTTTACTAACCTTTCATTTAAATTTTCAGTTTATATGTTTGAACTATTTAATTTTAATGTGTGCTGTATTCATAAGGGGAGATTAATAGTTATGATTAAATTAATATATAAAAGCACAGGAAATCAATTATTTGGTGCAATTTTTCTTGCAAAATTTTCATTGTTTATTTCGTCAGTTTTTTTTTTAAAGTTTTGAAATTTAAATCTATAAATGAAATTTTTTAAAAAAAGAACAATTATGAATTTTTATATACATTATTAGGATTTTTTTCATACATCATAGATCAATTTCATTACAAAATTTGATTAATGAAAAAAACAAGATTTTTTTACAAATTACAAGCAATTTTTATAAATTATTTGAGCATTAAATTTTGTATTGTTTGTTGATTTTTTGAAGTTTAAAATTAAATTTTTAAATTTATAAGCATTCACCATATTGAAAAAGAATAATATAATTTAAGAAATTATTTTCCGAAATGATTTATCATTCATCCTTTTACTGAATAATTGAAGAAAGGACAAGTATATTTAAAAAAAATATTTTAAATAAAACAACATTAAATATTTTTCTATAAAAATTTAAATATATTTATCATAAAAAATAAAACAGAGAATAATACTTTTAGAAGAATAACTAAAAAGTATAACAAAGATACATATAAAGAATAATTTTAAATATATTTTAGCATATAATTTAAAAAATATGAGTCATTAATTAATGCATCGTAATTTTTAATGCCCTATTTGCATTATAACTATAATTAAAATGAATAAAAATTCCAATTAAAATTAAATACAACTCTATTTATTACTGAATAGTAACAAATGTAAAAGAAGGAAATAGTCTCAGTATGTTTCTGAATCGTAGCATATACTTAATTCGTAATAGGGTTCGAGGTGTAGTCCTTACTAATCATCATATTTTACGTTACTGATCACTGGTGATCCAGTGAAGGATTTTTATGAAAGAACCCAAACTTTCACCTAAAGATAGTTGACAGTTATATTTTCGAAAGAAATATAAGGAAATATCTTGGAAGATTTTCTATTTGAAGACTGACTAAGAAATCTCATCTGAAACTGTAAGTTCTGCCAAGGATACAACAAGAATAAGCAACTGATTTAGAAGTCATGTCTACAAACTATAAATGTCCTCAGCAAGCCAACATTAATTGATTTCTACTAATTTGCATTTTAAGCTATCTGAAAGCTGATTTGTTGTAGAAATAGCCATTAGCTCCCATCTTCATCATTTCCATAAGAAAACTAAACTATTTCATCCGGAATCAGTTTTGTCGGAAGAATCTTACCTTTTATCATATCCTGTGTCCGGTCTCCTGTTCTATGTCCGCCCTATGTCCGTTTGGGTGGTGATGTCCGGCAGCAACAATCGAATTGTCAGCTGATCAGGAAACCAGCTTTTCCTGGCTTGAGGGATGCAAAAGTTTGAGGCTGGAATCTCACTAGTCTTTTCAAGTTGTCTTTGCAGAGGATGACATGCCAACCAACCTATGCGAGACGGCAGTGTGATGTCAAGGGGAGGAACTATATTCAGAATTCCTGGTGAAGGATTCAAATCAAATCTCTGTGAAGACAAGAGGAGGTGGGTGTTTGTTTTTGGCTAGTTATCGCTTTCGAGCACTGAAATATCATGGGATGGGGCGGAGTTGTTGACTGAAAGGCGAACTTAAGGGTTAAAGTTGTAGATGCTTATAACAGTTTTCGCAAGCATTTGTCTAAAAATTAATGAATGCTTTATTTTAAATAAAGTACTTTAGTTTAGCTTTATTTTAAATAAAGTACTGTAGCTTTATGGGAAAAATTAACAGCATTTTTAAAAAAACTTTAATTTCCCTATATTTCATGAACGCAAGATAAAAGTAAAAACTATACCCACATATCCTTTTTTAATTATTTGAATGTTACTTTATTAATTTTTTTCATTGGAATCTTATATATAGGACTTTGTGTTATTGATAAAACTTATTGCTTGAAATAAATTAATCAACATTCATAGAACAATTTTAAATCAAAACATTTTATTTCAAAATAATCTTATTTTTAAATTAATGATTTTTAATAAAAAAAAAAGTATTTTTTAACTTATTTGAAATATTTATCATTTTAAATAACTGGCATATGATTTTTTCAATAAATAAATAAATAGAAAAAAACAATTATTTGAGTTAAAATCTAAGACTATCATCATATTATGATAAAATTTGTAATTTGATTAAACACAAATAAGCTTAATTTAATTAATTTATTTTATTATTAAAGGTTTCAAATTAAAGATTAATTTCAAATTATTTAACAATAAACAATCGAACTGTTATAAAGAAATCAAATAAAAGATAGCAGCATTTTTATGCTGAAAATTAATATTTACCTATAAAAATTAACGTTTGAGAATTACAAAGAAATATATAACAGTATATTTCACTAAACTCAAAAGAATAAATGTTGTTATGAAGTAGGGAGAAAAAAGCATTATCAAGGTAGAACAAATAAAATAATAAGAAGACTTATTTTTTGTACAACAATAGATTATGACTTAACATAATATTTGTTTTGATACCCCCACTTGTATTTAAATTTTGATATTTATAATATTTTCATTAATATAGAATTTAATAGTTTTTTTCCTATGAATATATTTTTGCATTATTTTCTTAAATTTTATGATAAATAAATTTTAATTGATCTAATTTTAACATTTATTTTATGATGTTTAAATTTTAATTCTATCTACATTCTCTTATATTATTCTAAGTTTTCTACGATTCTACTTAGCAAAAATTAGGAATAAAGAAGAAAAGTTTTGATAACATACAGCTTCATATATTTCAATTATATCAAAACTATTTATGTATCGTAATCAAGTTATAATAAATTCAAAGTTATGTAATTTTTATGCGTGTTAAGTTAGTATCATAAAGTTAGCGAAATTTTCTATTAAATAAATATAAGAAATGGATATGGATTTTTAGTTAATTTAAAATCTACTTTTTCAGCAATTAGTAGCTTGGCGTTGATTTTTGGCTTTGTTTTCTATTAAAAACAATGCATGAAACGTCACGCTGTCGACACGTACATTTTGTGCTCGGTGGTAACCCAGGGTTTTCTGTCTTATCTGCTATTTTTCAGCACAGAGGCAGGAAGGAAATTGGGCGCAGCCCTTCTACACTGCTACCAACTGATAAAAACTTTCAATATGGCTATAAAAACTTTTCAAAGTTTTTCTTATACTAATCAAACTAAACTCTTCTCGCAGAAGTTTACATATGACAACAACAAAATTTATCGGACAACTGCTAGTCCGTTCTACTGCAATGTCCTCCGAGTGTCTCGACCTAATCTGAGATCTCCACAGACTCAGTGGTTCCAAAGATAGAAAGGTTTACCGTCGGAGTTACCAAGATACGATCTTATGAGAGAGGAAACAAATCACTGCAAACATTTTTGGGGTCATTAAAATAAATACTTTTCGTTTCCAGAAAAATAGAGTTTTTCCTCATAATATTTTCCAAGACTTCATATTTTTATTAGAAACATTTATACAATGACATGAATTTTTATCATATTTGAAGAAAGCGTTTATATACATATGTATATTTTAAAAACAAATCTATTCAAATATTTTTCTATTAATTATTTAGATCAAAGGAAAAAAAAACCCAAAATTATTTTTTTTAAATAATCGAAGTTTACCGAAGCAGTATTTCTTTAATTTCTTTTTTTTATTTATTAGTATGCATCATAATATTGAACAAACGTTAAAATAGTTTAATTAAAAACCGTTGAAACATTTATATTTGTAGTTAAGTATCTTTCCAAGCACTATTGCGGGACCACAAATTTTAACTATTCACTTTCTCATAGAAAATATTTCACAAACTCAAATATTTATTAAAATCATTTTTCGGTACTATCGGTATAAAGTTTAAATAACAAAAATTTTTATAAAAAAAATTACCAAAAATAACAATTAAAAATTTAACATGATCAAATATTTACTTTTATTTTCAATAAAATAAAGTTTTTGTGGATCATAACTTTTAACTTCTGATTATGAACATTCAATTCAAATGTTATCAATTAAATAATAATCAAAGAGTAAGTTTACAAAATGAGTAAGAATAAAAGAAAATTATCTATAAATACAACAGTTCATTAATGCAAATGACAAATTTTTGAAATTGACTTGAATATTTGTATTCATATTCATGAAATTTTTATACCAAAGGAAACAATTCCCAAAAAACTTATTTCGTTGAACCACTGAGATGATCTCATTTGAAATTCACATTAAAAAGGATTCTAAATCTTTTTACATCACAGGGAGTGTATTTATCCCAAGCGAGACCTTTTCTTTGTTAAAATTAATGCGATTATTTCTTAATTCAACTACTTAACGTTTGAATTAAGAAAACTTTGTATGTTTGAATGCAAAATGGTATTAATTTTATGTTGCAATAGATGAAGAGTTTGACATTAATGACAGAAAATTTCATTTTTCTGTATTTTGAGAATTTCTTCAATATGCAGGAAAGGGCTAATGACCTTCAAGTGATATAAAATCACCAAGCATTTAAGGTTTCATGTTCTTTTTGAGCTTTTTTTTTTTTTTTTTTGTATGCAGGTAATCAGTTTTATAAGGATTTTTATTATTTTTTTTTTGTTATAAAGAAAGTATTTTACAAAATATGTATTTTATAAATTCAATAGCTTTTTTAGAAATTCATGAACATTATTAAGTTCATGAATTTCAATTTTTATCAAATTAGAAACAAAAATTAATTAATTTTTATAGTTTTATTAAAAATTAATTACTTTTATTGTTAGTAGCTCTTTTCTTATTTCTTATTCTTAAATTATAAATTTAACGTACTTCGAATATTTTTAAAATCTCAGATTAGATTCATCCCATTTTGCTCTTGTTTTTCAGACTTTTTAAATAATTAAGAGAAATATCTAATTAATTTATAGTTGAATTTTTGATTATATTAATTATTTTTTCATTGTTGATTAATATAAAAATAAATAACATTTTAAGAATATTCATCTCATAGTGAAAAAGTAGATAGGCATTAAATATGCCTATCTAATGTAAAGTAGATAGGCATTAAATATGTTTTCATGTATTTAACTTATAACATCAAATTTTAAAATTTTCAAACCATACGTATAAAAATATGTATTTATAATACATATTTTTTAAAATATAATAATTTTTGTTTTAATCTAATTGATTTCAGACGTTATAATAAATATATGTTGGATTAATCTTACCTTTTTAATGATTATAATGCATATTTTATGTATATTTATTTCTATAGTTTGTAGGGAATATAAAATTGATTAATATGCATAGACATGTAATAGTATATATTTTTATAAATATAATATTCTTTTTCTTTATTTCAGTGTATTTATAGACATTTTCCTGAATTCGAATAGGAGTATCAGATATATATTATTGTAATTACAATGTTTATTTCTTGTTTTTTTTTTTTTTTTTTTTTTTTTTTTTTTGTCTCAATTTTCAGGTAATTTAAAAGAAATTGGAAAAAATGAAACTACAGAAATGAAAATTTTTTTAGAATAGGGAAGAAAAGAAAATGTACCAGTATTAAAAACTTAAAGTTTGAAGAAAATTTAGCTTTTAAAGTGAAAAAAATAGAGATAATGAAAAATAAACACACAAGGAGAGATTAAATTAAGCATTTTTAGTAAAATATATATAAGTTAATAAAAAATTAATTTTTTTCATGAAATTCATTTTTTTAAGAATGCATGATAAATTAATTTTTCTGTTGTTTCAATTTCGAAATCTTTAAATATTTATAAAGATAATTTTAATACTCTATTCCAAAATTCCTCTGAAAGGATCAAGATTTTGTTTTATTAATTAGAGATACATTTCTGATGAAATTGATGATAAATATAACAAATTTGAATTTTTTTAACAATTCTTTATAAAAATGTTGTGATTTACTGTAAGTAGAAGAATAATTCTTTTTTTACACGATAACCAGAATTAAATACAGTAACGTTTACAAAATTTTTTTTAAAAAAAGGATATTATTATTATAAATGGAAGTTTCATTTATAAAGAAGATATAAAAATTTTCAATTTTAATATCCAATATTATTATATCTCAAATTATATCACAATAATATAATATATCACAATAAAAATATTATTATATCACAATAAAAATAGAATATATGATTATGTAAATTTCCAATGCCTACATTATTGTTATATTCATCAAAAACATTAATTTCCCTGAATATTATACGAAAATTATTAACGTAAAATAAAAAAATGGGTTTTATAAAAGTCATTTTTTTTACCAAAAGAATATTTGTCCTTTTTTTTACCTTTCAAATTATGTATTTTATTATTGAATTTGCATATTTATATTATACTGGAGTACGGCACATTATTTATGTCACAATACATTTGTGTTATTACTTTTCAGAAGTTCTAAAATAATAGCGAAATGAATGAACAAATGCATGAAGAAAATAAATTTTTATCTTATACTATTTTAATAATATTTTTAGAGAGGCTTCGTTAATATTGTTTAAAATATGTGACTGATGTAAATTTTTATGAAAAATTAATAAATATTACTTCTGTAAAGCCATATTATATTTCTGATTTTATATATTTTCACTTTCATAAAATCACTCATTTCTTTGAAACTTGTTAGTAGTAATTATTAAATGGATGAAAAATAATGCATGTACTTCACAATTTTAAAATTCCAAAGAAAAATTAAAATAAGTATTATAAAAGTATATTTTATTTTGAATCTATTCATTTTTAATGTCATAACAAATAAAATTATATTAGAAAGATATCATATTTTCTTAAAGCATTAACATATTTTTACTTGAATCTTAAGGCCATTAGGATTTCGTAATTCACAAAGCAAAAAACACAACAGTAGGATAAGTAAAAATTAGAAAAGGTTCTCTAGTTCTCGAACATTCAGAGATTAACATATTAAGTAACCGTTTAACGAATTTATAAATTTTTATTTTTATTAATTTTCATTCTTACTCGTGATATTCGAATTATTCGTGATATTCAAGAGCTTTTTAGAGTTTAATTTTAAAAGATATCTAAGCGCGCGTCCTTTATTTTGCAAAAATCTTGCAAAGTCATATTTTTTACCTTGAATATATACTAAATATTTTAATTTACAGTATCTCATTAAGAATGTCATGTTTAAATCAGAATTCATTTGAGGAATTAACATAATGTGGGTTCTTGCTTTCTTGAATCGAAGCAAAAGTGAATTTGAATGATATATTACATTAAAAAAAATTCGAAATCTGAATGCAATCCCTCATTAGCATTCCGCGAGGTACGAGAAAGTACTTTTGTCATACAAATTAAAATGAGTCACCAAACAGAATAATTGCTAAATTATTTATGATCTTTCAAATTAAATTTATTTTCTTATATGTGATGCATATGCAAAAATAAATTTAACCATGAAAAAACTTCTTCTGCAAAATAAAGCTTCGTATTTTAGTTTTTTGCTACTTGATGAATGACTTTTTATTTGGAAGCAATATTTAAGATTCTGCACAAACTCTATATGATTATCTATTTAATTTCACAAATTCGTATTTAAAAATGCTATGAAATTTCAATATATTTCACGTTATGTGTTATTACAATATAGATTTTTACACTGACATTACGAAAATGGGGAAAGAATTTGGAAACAATAAATGAATTAACGTTGTCGCATATTCCTTTTAACCACAAGTTTGTGTGTCATATATTCCTTATCTTTATACTATCCGAAAGGCACTAAGATAAACGTTTTTCAATAAGAAACCACCTTAAAACTAAAATACCCTTTAGTTACTGGAGAAGTATTTGAATTCTTGCTCAATAAAATAAAAACAAAATCTATAGAATCTACCAGTGCTAAATAAAAGATTGGAAATACTTTGTTTATTATCTATTGTCTCACTATAGCTTACCTTCAATATATCAAGAGACATTTTTATATTAAAAAGTATTTTATAACCTACATCATAGTCAATTGGCTATGTTTGTAACATGTTCTGCTTGATTTACTAACTAAAAAACTCTAATTGCGTTTCAAGAAAGTAAATTTTATAGGAGAACATATTTGCATCTCAATCAGAGTAAAAATAGTTTTGTGCATAGGTTAATTGTAACATAATATTTTAATGAAAAAGGGGGTATTCACATAAAAATAATAATAGTCTTTTCAGAAAAGAAATGCACTTTTTCTGTGAGTATTCTACAGCTCCTTCTCTTTAGAAATTAACAGCATATGTTTTATGCAATCTTTCGTTGATTTGATTCTTACGCAGTCTTTCAAATTGTGTGTGTGCGTCTCTCTTGATCCAAGAATATTCTTTCTTTTGAAAAGAAAACGTGTCAAGACGCTTCTTATCACGATCATTTTTTTCTCCTGTCTGGCTAATCAAGTTGTCTGTCACATATTTTTTCGTACCCTGTCATAACGGTCTACGTTAGCTGAAAAATGACAAACCTGACTGCTCCATTTTGTAAACTTGTTATCGCTTTTATTTACGTTCCTAAAATGAAACTATTTAATTTAAATTTTTTAAAATAAATTAACATGAGCATTTTTTGACTATGTAAAATGCAATATCAAATTGTATCACTTAAGCTGAAGAGAAGAATTCATAAAAGAAAGCTGTTGAAAATAACGTGCAGTGATTTGCATGAAAGACTGTGATACGTTAGCTGAAAATTATTAATAGAAAAATATCATTTATTAATGAAATTTAAAAACTGTTTTATTATTTATATCACAATTTTATTTTATTATATAGTAGGAATGGTTAGCTTTAAGTTGGTTTACAGTTAAATGTAACACAAGATGCATAGAACATTTTTTTAAATTGAATTTGTTAAAAAATAAATTCCGTAAAACGTGTTTCGCTTCTTAGTCTTCAACATATGATTTCTCACAAATCATATATTCTTAATTAGTACCATAATTTTCTCCCTTCTTTTACATATTAAAGTTTAACCATTGGGATTTAGAATCTGAAATTATTAGCTGCTATTAGAATTATATTCCTATTTAGAGTCTGAAATTGTGATTAAGCCCTAAAATATTATTATGTTACCAATAAAATTTTCTAGCCGCATCTAGAATTTCAGGTTCTGATTTGTGTTGGTCAATCTTAAGCTGATTAGGCCCTAAAATAGCATTTTTTTGTTACCAATAAAATTTTCTAGCTGCATCTGGAATTTTAGGTTCAGATTTCTGTTGGGTAATATTAAACTGATTAGGCTCTAAAATAGCATTGTTTTTTGCTACCAATAAAATTTTCTAGCCGCATCCGGAATTTTAGGTTCGGATTTGTGTTGGTCAATCTTAAGCTTACTGTTACAGGTTCTTCTCATAGACAGCTTTTTTTTTTCGAATGCTTACAAATTTAAAATTTAAAAAAAAAAATCTTCAGAAACCGAATCTAGTGAATAAAAATTAATGGAAAATAAATAAAAAATCAAAAATAAGAAAAATCCTTCATTTCTTGATTAGAAATTATTGTTCCAGATAAATTTATGTAAAAGTTTGATCTTTAGATAATGTTTTTATTTTGAAACATACATATACACATATTTTGTCTTTGTGAAGGCAAAATAGTATTAATATAAAAAGCAAATTTTTCCTACAAAGTGAAGAAATTCAAAATTCAATAATAATTACGCGAAGAGTACGACTAATAATAAAACTAATCAATTGTAATATTAATTGTAACTAAAAATTTAATATTGATCTTCAAATAAATGACATTTATATTCATATTTATTTCTTTTTTTTTCTACATTATATTAAAAAAAATATGTTTTAAAAATAAAAAAGTGAATTGTAGTCTTTTTTCTTATTCAAAAAAATTTTAAAACTTTTTACAAGTATTAAAATTTTATTAAAATTGAAAGTTCATAATTGTTAATAAATATAATGCAAATGTAAAAATTAAGAATATTAGTAAGAATAAACAAAAAAGACAACATTATTCTCGGTGTCAAAGTTATGAATTTTGAAGGAATAAAAAAAAAATCAAAAAATCCAGATCAAATTATTTAAATATAACATGCAAATTTAATGCTTTACCCATTAATAAAGGTATTCATTATTTTATTTTGTTAAAATCCTGTCTTTAACTAAGTATAAATGAAGTAAATTTATAATTCATGTATATGAAGATTATATGCATTTTGGCGCTTTATACTAAAGTTACTTTCCACAAAGACATTATTAGTAATACAATGTTAAAATTTGAAGTAAATAAACATTAAGATTGTAAAGATTCTTATATTTCATTAAAAACATTAAATCTTGCAATTGTTTATTTGCTTGTTATGAAAAGCAAATAAAACCTGATGAATAGCAAGAATTGTTTCCAAATAACAAACACGCACCAATAAAATTAAATGATTCACTTGGGGAAATAACATCTTTCATGTCTTTTCTCTTAATCATGAGTAATGGTCAAAATTATAAAAGTAAATGGTCTGTTGCCCTGGTCTCATACAATTTACGTTTCTCGTCATGACGAATACTCTACGAAAGGCTCAACACAAGCGTGCCCGGTAAACGCTCGTCTTCAAAAGGTCTTAAGTTGGTAATTCAAAAGAAGAAAAAAAAGGAGACTAAGAACGAGAAGAGCTTTTGGATCTCAGCAAAAGAAAGTAATTTCGCTCTCAGTAAACGGGTCAAAGAATTCCCTTTGTTGAAGATAATGAACGAAAAGAGTTGTTTAAAGAAGCCTATCACGGCTGGTTGAGCCATCACTTTTCACTGACTGTGAAGTTGAAGATTAAGGTCTGTAGAGCAGGAGATTAACGATCCACTGCATAGCCCACTGGAGATGGACACTCGTGACTTACATAGTTCAAGTTCTTCGAGCTTCTAAATAGAAAAGTCGAGTGCTCAAACACCTTGAACGCTTATTTAAGCAGTCAAATACCCACACCCCTAGGGTTCTTTTTTACATTTTTAAAAATTTGAAGAGAAAAGCATTTAGATTCGAACATAGGATGACGATGATAATGGATTGAAAACTCAATAATAAAATACAATTATGAGTCCATATTTTTGTGCCAATGGCATGCAATATAAGTTACACGTTGCGTAGGTTTATGACTAAAAACCTAATCCAACCCGACGTCTTTAATAAATAAAAATCTTATAGAATGAGTTTACTTGGAATAATAATTCTTATTAAATACAAAGTAGACAATATCAGAGAAATTTTATGAAATATATTCGCACTTTACCATAAAGATATTAATTCAAGTTAAATAATGCTTAAGCCGATTAAAAATATTTGATTTTTAATTTTGCATTATAGTGTAAGATTTAGATATAAGAATTTCTGATGCAATGTATTTAAGTTCTAAACACATTATGTTATCATTTTAAAATATACTTTATACAAGTTTGTAGTTATACACCTGCGCAATAATATACATACGTAAGATAAGATAAAATTTAGTACATTATACTCAGATTCATTAATAGGAAAAAATTGTGATCATCTACTTAGTATTTTATTGGGTCTCTTTTGTGTGTGTTATCAGTGTTCAGTCTCGACGAATACTCCTTTTGATCTTGGATTCCAAGACAATGTAAAATGGATTATTATAAATTCAATTTTTATTTTTATTTAATATTCATATTTAAACATGAAACATTATATAGTAAATTGAATCAGATTAATACTTCAAAAATCAATGTTATTTTATATTTATCAATATATTGTAGAAGCATAAAAGCAATTACCATTCTTTCATACAAATTAACAAATGGTAGTTCCTCGAATTATTTTATATTTTGTATTCTCACTCCATTGAAAAACTCTCTTCAAAAAGATAATGGGTGTTCCAAATAAAGTAAAATTGTTACAATAAAATAGCAATATTGGCATCCGGAAGCTGATCAATTTATGACTTAAAAACTAAGAATAAATTTGAAAAAAACTTAGAACATCTCTTTTATAAATCAACACGAATTGAAAACATTTTTTTTAACAAATATTGTAGTTCACACCTGAAAAAATGTCCAGTAATTCACGAAACAAACAACAAAACAGTACAATATTGAAAATGTTTTCACAGTTGAAAAAAATTATTCAAGCTATTTTCTCTTTCATTTCACATTATCCGAAGGCATTACCAAAATAGTTGTCTACAAAAAAATTATCCCAGGAAAAAAATTGCGGAATGGTGTTCTCAAAGAATTTCATGAATGAATAATTCCTGCTATATAAGACAGTGCTATATATACTATAGTAAAAGTTGTAGAGCTGCACATCTGTTACTGTGAATCAAATACTATGACAGACTGAAAGCTTTTTCTGTAGTATGTAAAACAGAAGTCATTGATGAAGAGTTTTATTTGAGCCGAAGAAAGTTTTAGCTGAATGAAGAAGGCAGAAAAGATAATGAAATAGGGTAGAGAAAGGCTCTTCTCGAATTTCATCAAGAGTACAAAGAACTGTTCTGTCTGTTTCCTTCGTCAGATAGTTTACGAGCAATGATATAACGTTGATGGTAGAAATAAACACATTCTTGGGATACACTTAATTCTTTCTTATTCCAGTGGGGAAAGAAATAACTAAATTTTATGTGGATTAAATATAAGATAAAAATTGAAAAAAGTATTACTCAACATTTATTAAATATATTGAGTCAAGTGAAATGATAATAAAAATTGTTCATCGGATAGTTAAACAGGAAAATTGCTCAAATAACAAATCTAAAATTTTTAATGGGGTATTAAAAAAGTAATAAAAAATAAATAAAAATAATCGAAAGATAATTTAGATTACAGTAAGAATAGAAATAGTAACGGAAATAAGAAATTTCAAATAAAATAAAAAAAAACGTATTATTGTTAGGTTTAGACATCCCTATATTGCAATTATTTAGGATATAAGCGAACCTGTGAAAAGCCATAAGGAAACAAATGTCCACATTTTTCCTTGTTATAGGAATTGTTTTTACCTAAAAATATAGTTAAAGCAAAACAAATTATTACGTGTTAGCCATATCATTAGACTATGATGCAAAATTATATGGTGATTAAAATATTACCGACTGGAATCTATATAAATTATACTTTTAAGAATAGAATGAAATAATATAAACACATTTTTACTTTTTTATTTTTAATATCTTTTGCATTAATCTGATTTTATCTTTTTATTTTGTTTTCAGGAATTGAAAAGGCGATTTTTGAATAAATCGAATTTTGGTCTATTTTTTAATATTTGTGCATTTAATTTGGTTTTAAGTGAAATTTGCTATGTGATTATGCTGTAAATATTTTGTAAATATTATATACGAATCATTGATGTACAGATGTAAAACGACACACCCAAAGTTACTAATTCTTCAAACAATAACAGGATGTAAGTACTTTTTGATTTTTGCTATGCTCAATCATTTTTACATTTTAGTTTTTATGTCATTTGCCTTCCATTTTTAACTAATCTTTTAGTTAACCAACTTTTTAATTATAAATATTTAAATTTAAAATTTAGTTAATTCAAAATTTTAAAAATGTTTTTTTGCGATTTGCTTAGTAAATAAAATATTTTCCCTAAACAATTTCAGCTTGAAAATAAATTGATAAATCCAAATATGTGTATATACTTTATTCTTTCATATCTCATTTTGCTTACATTATACACGCACTTTAATATTCAGATATTTTAGAATTTCAAAAATGTCTTTTATTCCAAAAATCATTAATTTTTGAATCACAAGTATTTTAAATATCCAAGTATTATATACAAGTATTTTTAATATGTATAATATTTATATAATACCTTACTAAACGAAATATTTACTTAATCTAATTAATATTAAAATAAATTTAATCCAATATGAAATGAACTAATTGATTAGTAATTTACTTATATACTTTATTTCTTCATATTGAATGTATTTTTGAATTTTAATTACATGGTACTAGAACATTTTAAATTAAAAAATATTTAGTAATTAAATTTCGCTTTTAAAAACATTATAATATTAAATGTTTCTCATCAAAAATAATTTTCTTTTAAAAGTCTATGGCTACGGAAACCGACTAGATATGCCATTAATTTCTTTTGGCACATAAGAAATACTAATAGCAATCATAAATTTATAATAAAATAAGTCAAAGTTTGTACGGCGAAATATAAATACCATCAAATGAGAAATATATTGCGCAGTTCAAAAATAGTAAGATAAATTTTAATCATTTTTTTTCCGTTTAAAAAAATTTAATATTTCCCGATTTAAAAATTAAGTTCTATTATACAAAATTTGATCAAACGCAGAATCCGAAACGGCACAATTAAGTTTAATTATTAATCCAAAGCAATTAACGAAACAGATTTCTTTTTCAGTTACTTTATTCTACTTTTGTGTGTTAAAAAAATTTCCAGTAATATATATTTCTTTGCGTCGCTTATTACAGGTCAGTCAGAAATGCATAAAAGTTTCCCAATAACACTAGGTAATATATTTTGTGAAACTCAACAATGATTCTCTTTTAACGCACAACAAAGAAACCCGGGCAATTGGAGAATTAATGTAGTGAAAAGTGAAACACACGACAAAGAGCGCGGACGCCATTTTGCCTTGAGATAGGGAGAGCTTGGGTGACGCCCACTTCGAAGGATTGTGAATCGGTTCTCTCTAGTTTTCAACCCACGCAATACTACAAGGGATCTTATGAATGGAAGTTGGATTTCGAACAGCTGTCGACCTTGACTCTCGTCCACTGATTTTCTTTTCATTTTCTTTTTTTCTTTCCAACTCTAGTTACTTTTTTTCCGCTTGCGTTTTTCGGAGTTTTTGTTTTTTATCTTTTATTTTGGCACTGAAACACTTTTTCGAAATGAGCCCGCCAATTCCTTCAATTTATTAATATGTTTCTTTTTTTCCACTCATAAAAAAAAAAAAGATAATGGAGATATGGACACCATTTCTTTGCAGCAGTATATTCTAATCTTTTTGAGTTTTTCTAAAGAAAATAGAAGTTAATTGCTTCAAATTGAAATATATTATTTAAAATATTCAGTAAATTGGTCCCAGGAAATTAAAATAAAATTCTATTTAATTATATAGGAAATGAGGAAAATGTTATATTATTAGGGATTAGAATAATTAAATAGAATTAAATTTGGATTCACACATTGTTTATGGATCAAACCAATCACAAAAAAATTCAATTTGGTTTATTAAATATTTTTCCTATAAAATATTTTCTCAACTTTCTAGTTTTTAATTTAGTAATATATTATTAGCATCTTGATGGGGGGATAATCATTTTAAAACAATTGTGAAAAATAAGTATGCATGTGTATACTTTTCAAATTCACGCATTTGTAATAGAGTTTTTATAATCGCAATTACTAATATGAAAACATTAGTCAAATTCTATAACATATTTGAGAATGTGTATTTTAAGGTTTTACCAATTCAGTAATTGTTCTCACCTATTAGTTTCAAATTAAACTTTAAAATTTTGAAAAATTCAAAACAGAAAATTTAAGTTTGCACTTCTCAAATTCTTTTTTCTAGGATTTCGTTAATTGCATGTCTATAATACCACTTAAATGCAAAAAAAAAAAAAAAAAAAAAAAAAAAAAAAAAAAAAAAAAAA
>JAPDSC010069911.1:0-22597 GCA_026290005.1 Latrodectus geometricus
TACAATAGAAAAGTAATAAGAAATGTGATTAAATTTTAATATTATATTAAAATCTATTAAGAAAAGGAAGTCATTATTTCCATATTTTTAATCCAAATTACACATATTGTTTAAAATTGAATATACTTTAATTTAATTTGTTAAATAGTGTAAAAAGCTTACAATTTTCAGTATATATATATATATATATATTTGAAATTCACTACGAAAAAAGAGTTTTATTTAAAATTGTCAAAACTAATAAATGAAGTCTTTCACAACGAAATTTGTTCTCAAATAAAACATAACTAAATCATGCTTCGTAATCTCTATAAAACTACCGAAATCAGATGGAAATAAAAAATAATTATAAAGTAAATATAAACTCGTTTGTAATTTTCTGATGTCAACTTAAGAAATAGGTTCCTAGGTTGAATTAAATTTAAAAATCTGTCCTTGCAAATCTAGTTGAGCTTAGCAAATATAAATATTTAACTATGTATTTTAGCATTAATATCTAGATTTACTATAGATGAAGATAAGTATCATGAATCAATAAAGTTGTATTTCCACAAAGGTTTAATCTTCGTCATAATAAAATTTGTGCCTTTTTTTGTAGAAATTAGTTTTCTATAGTTAAAAGTTATCCTAAATTTAATTAATGTAATTATTTTAAATTTGTTCTAGAATACTAATAATTTTAGTAAAATGAATCATAAAAAGAGTTTGCCATTTAAGTACAATAAGTGCAAAAATCGCATTTCAATTATTTTAAAAAGTAGAAATAGTATTTTCTATTTAAATTATTTACTAACAATTATCGGATGTTTAATTAGTCAAATAAATTATTAAGTATTTTAAGAAATATTATACTCAAAGGCTAAATAAAATTGTATTTGTTAATATATAAATGTAATGTATTTCAAACGATTGAAACAACTCGTTAAAAATATTGAAAATATAAATTCAAAGACTTATTTTTCTCATTGTTTTTTCGTATAAAATTAATTTTGGACCTAAAAAAAATATTTTAAGTAATGATATGCAAAAAAGGCTAGTTTTTTTTATTTTTTTAGTATTCCATTTATTGAAAAAATTAATAGTGCTAATCCAATGTACTTTTACTAATATTTCTTTTTTAATTTATAAAAGAAAACCACTGAAATATGTTTTTTTTTCTATTTATAATGAAAACTAAACAAAATATTAAAATTAGGTTCAGATGTAAAATTATATTTACATAAATTGTAACCACTGATTATGACAAAATATATATTACTTTTTTATTTTGTGAATTTTATTGATTACATACATTATATATATTATAATAATTATTATTCAAATTAAATTTCATACATATTTACACAAAAATATATTCTAAATATTATGAAACTGACATATCTATTATATATTGTATATATGTATAAGTATGTATAACAAACATAAAATTTCAGAAGCCATTAACAGTATGACAGAAATAAAAATAGATACAATATTTAAACGAATGATATTTGATATTTTAATGATTAAAGTCCTATGATTTTATAGTTATGAATTTTTACATAAAATAAGTAAATTTATTCATTTCCAACACAGAGAATTCCAATATACTTTTTAGTTTCAATCATAAAGAATTTTTAAGTTTTTGCGAAATATGATTATTATTATTTATGAAAACTCTACATTCACCAAAAAATAATTTAAGACAAGTTTCCCTACTTATTTCGAAAAATATTGATTAAAATCATTCCAATGTTGGTCTTAACTACTGCCAAAATAAAATAATATTCTGAAATAATAAAAAAAATCTCCAAAATACAAGCACAAATTCCAATTTCAGAAAAATTGTGACTCTAGTTCAATATGAAAAGAAACTAGGAAATTAATCTTTTGTGTTATAGGAAAACTATTTAAGTCTGATTAATTTTAAAAATCACATAATTTGTGCATGAATATCTGATTTTTACAGTGAAGGAGGCTTGTCTTTACTGAAAAAAAGCTTTGCAACTTCATATAATTTTTTCTCTTATAATCTTTTATATATTTTAATAATTAATTAATTTTAGCTCCAACATTATATATTTATAACTTAATATACATTATTTTTATTCGATATATAAACAATTTTAACGAAAAAATTAAGATTATGTTAGTTTTGCAATCTATGCCTAGCTATTTATAATCTATTTTTACTTCTTAGATTTTCTATATTTACAAGAAAATATTAATTCTATAACCCAATGATGCTAGATTTTAATGCTTTAATTCAGAGTGTTTGAGTTTTAAATTAAATTCTCTTAATAATTATTAATAGTCAAATAATATTTTTAAAAACATCGCTATATAGAATAAAATTCAAAACTTCATTTTAAGGAAATCCTTTTTGCTATTAACATATTTTTAGAGCTGTTTACTTGTTTTCATGAAATATATAATGAAGATCAAATATCTTGAAATATATGAAGAAATAAACTTTTTATGATTGGTAAGAAAAAAAATTTTCTGCGTATCAGTACAAATCCTTCAAAAAATCAAGGATATTAATTTAATCTTTTTGTCCTGGTATATTTTGATTTAATAAAAATTTCACTGATTATCATCTTTCAAAAATATAATTCCTTGTAAAATGGATGTATATAAGGAAATGTCTTCATGATAGCAAATTTAACAATAATTGTCCTGTAAGATAATTGAAATTCCTAAAATATAACTTAATTATCTCAGGTATAGCTATGCAATTTTTTATTGAATTTTACAATAACTTATGTATTGAATCTTAGGGAATCTCGTAATAACATGTATGAACTAACTCAAAAAATATACAAAATTTATTCTAATTAAAGCCTTTAAATATTTACTTTATTGTAAAAAACGTATTATAATTTATTATATTTACCTAAAATAGGTAATATTAGAAAAAAATACTGTAATGGAATTTAAAATTAGTAGATCAATCTCACTAGCATTTTGAATTTAAATAAATATTTGATTCAATTTTAATTATGGTTAACGTTTTTCTTATGAAAATGGAATTATGGTTTAATTTTAAATATGTATATAGGTAGAATAAAAGCTGTCTTTTGTTTCACGAATATTCATTAATCTGTATTTAAATTCAGATTTGATTAATATAATTTTGTTCAATTGCTCTATCATACAATTCCTTGCATTTATATTAAGTATAGAAGTGCACATTGTCAAATAACTCTTTAATGTTATAATTAGTTATATATATATATATATATAAGTCTTGAAATTTGTGATTTATTAAATAAAAAACTTATTTCAAAATGAATTGTTATTTCTCATCAATGAAGGTTTTTACTGTGAGTCAGTGTGTTTATTTAAAATATTTTACCACTAAAAAATAGCATAACGGATACTGTAAATCAAATTAAAATAGAATCTCATACATAATAAAAGCATTAAAGTAGACAATTCCACAAGAAATTAAATAAAAGCGTCTGATTGTAATTTAAAATTAAAATTTATTATTTTTAAAATGAAATATTGTCTTAAAAACTACAAATGAAATGTTATGACAAAAACCAGAAATAAGAATTCCTTTTTTTTTTCATTTTTATGAATTGGTAAATAAATATAAAAAAGAATACATATTATTTTAGTCTCTTAAACTAAACTTCATCTCTATAATAAGTAAAAAATAAAATTTATTTATCACATGTACCTGCAATTTTCCACATTATAGAATCAAAAGTAAGAAATAAAATAGATTATTATTTAATAACTGTATGTTATTGAATATAAATATTTACGTATTACATATCAAACAAAGATAAGAATAAGATACTTAAATCAACTTTCATATTAAATAGTTTTATTAGCTAAATGAAACATAGCTAGAGTAAAGCTAATTTCTTTTGTATGTATGAAAGGTTCATATATAGATACATACATATATGCAAATATATATGTATAATATATATGCATGTGTGTGTGTTTGTGTGTATGCATGTATATAAGATCACAGACAAAAAAATTTAAACATGTTATCATTTCAAAATTAACACAATTATTCTTTAACTCTTATTTCTAATTATATATAAATTTTCTCACTAATAACCTAATGATTAACAAGAAAGAATTAAAATTTATCATTACATTTTACATTTAAATTATCGCACCAGACAAATGGAAACCACAGAAATATAAATTATTCACAAAGAGGTTTTTAGATAGACAATGATTCCTCCCAAAAACCAATATTTCCCTAAAAAAGAAATTTTTCATTGCCAAACAAATCTTGGTTCAAGTAAAATTTAGACTAGTTTAGAGATCACACGTCGGACTTTGTCGATTTCTGTAGCATCTTTATCCAAAATGGTACATCATACCGCCTTGTTGATTACCCACATGCATTTGAGGACTTGCAGCTGTTGGTGGAGGGTTGGTTTGTCCACCAAACCCAATGCCATTTTCCAGTTGGACTCCAAAGAACAATTTCTTTTTCAAATCATACTTTGGTCTAAGAAGTGTCCTCAGTAGACCTAGAGGAGATGCAGGCATAACGGTTATAGTGATTTGTTTGGGAGCTGGGGTTGTTGGTGGTTGATGATGACAACATGGTTCTTGAGTTTCTTGATGTTGGTAATGGTGATTTCCATGACGAGTTTTGTGATGAGGCCAATGATGTATTTCTTGTGGTTCTTCAGCAGAATCATAATGACGTGGAGCTGTTTTTACCTAAAAATAATGATCACATTTTTTTAAACATCGTCTAAGAACTCACACGTTTTAAAACTTTTACAAATTTAATTATCTTGGAAGGGAATTATTTAATAATTGACCAATTCTCAAAATTCTCTTAATTTTCAATTCCAATGTAATATACTAACTTAAATAATTTTCATAATTTCCTTTCAATATAATATTTTTAAATAAGTCCTGGTATTTGAATGCAAAGCTTTTTCCTTAACAACTAATGATGCTTACAAGCCATTATTGAATATTGATTGGTAAGCATATTAAATAATGGCCAAATTGTTGTGATCAAGAAAATAAGAATTATATTTTCTAAGAAGTTATTTCAATTAGAAGCTTTCTTATTACATTTATCGAAACAATAAACTTAAGGAAGAATCCTGAATATATATTTTTCTAGTACATAGATAGAATAGGGCATAGTACATTATATGCACCAAATAATAATATAGTTCTTTAAAAATAAGTTTTGATTTTACGTGATGCATAATAGCAGATCAATTTGTATTATAAAACTTCTTAAAAAGATCAACTCCTGACATAAAAAACAGCTGTATGTTAATTTTTGCAAGTCACTATTCTGTATGTTTTCATGAATGTTTGTCCATTAGATCACAAAAATAATTGCCATAGTTTTTTAATTTCCATATAAGAATCAATTTTCATCTGCATTATGCAGTACAAATATAATAATCTAAGAAAAGCGGCATCTGTTTGCATTATAAAGTTTGATGTGGAAAGAAATTCATTGATTAAAACCTACTCAGAAGTGATAATTATAGTAAAGCTGCATCTGTATTCAGTTTTCAGGTTGGAAGGACAGGGAGTGAAATGCTTCACCATATAAAAAAGATGTCTTCCTAATGTTTTATAAGTAATTTTGGTTAATAGCTCACGACCAACAAAAAAACATAATCCTTATCTTTGCAGGAAATGCCTTAATAATTACCCTAAGTTACTTACACCAAAATGCTCTTAAAATTTGATGAAAAAACTCATGAAATTTGAACTCAAATAAGTTTCATCTTTGATTCAAATTGTAGGTCAACTTTAGATATACTTTTATTCAATCTTAAATTTATATCCTAAATGACCAACTAGTTATAATATTATTAATTATCTAAATGCTGATGTAAATTACATTAGCTAAATAATAGCAAGCATGCTTTTTGCAATTTTGTATTGAATTCTTTTTATTCACTCAAACAAATCAAACAAAAAATTGAAATTTTCTAAAACACTGAATATTTCACCTAATATCCAAATATTTTAATCCAAGAAGGGGAGAATTTTCTTAAAAAAAAGGAAAATATTCATTACTAAAACAAATCTGTTATATCATAAAATATTTCTTAGTTTATATAAAAATCGAAAATTGTTAAAATAAATGTGAAATTTCTCAAAAAGTAACCTTCCAAAGAGATATAGCAATACATAATTTACAATAAAAATGAGAGGGTGAAAAGAAGTATAATTTCTCTAAAAATCATCCCAATTGATTTCGATGGACTGCTATAATTTTCTGACAAAAACTCTCTCTCTCTCTTAGTATTTCTCTCTAAGCATTTATTTACATCTATTGTAATTTTTTATCAAAATATCAACGATTTCATTGGTTATAAAAGACATGAATATATGAATTATTGTTAAGAGTAGAAAAACAAGTAACAAAAATTATTTCAAAAAATGTAACTGGTAATATAAATGCTTAAATGCTTAAGTGAATAAATAGAAAAGTAAAAAAAAAACTTTTAATGTGTGTAATAAAAGTATGATTTTCCAATAAATATTTCAATTTTTGTTCCTGTCGACCGCAAAATGATTATTAGTTTCTGAATAACAGTCATCTATCAAATCGTCAAATACTATAGTTTCTTCTTGAAACTCAATTAAAATTTTGGATTTTAGTTATAAAATAAAACAGAACTTTCCAGCAGTATTACATGAATATTCATCTATTAAATAAGGAAAAATAATAATATAAAGTAAATATATCTAATTATAAAAAAATTTTACCTCCATGTTTATTACACAATAAAAATAATGAAACAAAAAATTCCATTTTTAAAGAGCTTCATTAAAATATTATAAAAACGAATAATGAATGATAAATAGATGTTCCATTATTTAATTTTTTTAATTATTTTCAAATAATATTGTTGGATATTATTGTTTTTAAATTCGGAACTAAAAAAAATATTTTTATCCTCCAGAAATAGTTTTGAGAAAACTTTTACACTTTTGTAAATATTTCAAATTTGTATTACTTTTTTCTGTCAACAAACTTTTGTATTTGTACTTTTTTTATTATTTTGAAATCATATTTTTCATATTATAGCAAATAAATATGTATAAAACAAAATAATATATAAATTTATCCCTTTATTGCTTGTTATACATATTTTTTGTATAATTTTTTGCCTTTTTGTAGACAAATTTAATTTATATCTTAGAAAAAATTCTTTAATTAATTATATTAGTATTTTTTTTCATTTTGATTTTAAGACTCTATGCATTTGAATAATAATTCTTACGATAATAACAACGCTTACGATGTTGCTTTTCACTTTGTGTTAACTTGTCAAAAAATTCAATTTATCATTTAGTCTTTTAAATTCAAAACGAAAATTACAAAGCATTAAAAGTCATCAATTATGAATTAAATATTAAGTAATGTCTTTTAAAAATGTATTGAAATATTTAATACATTAACAAATGCACTCAGTTAACATTTCCGAACATAATATTATAACATACCCTATGTCTGACATGAGTAGGAGCTGAAAATTCTTCTTGAACAGCTTCAGTACGATCTTTTCTCCTAGACTTTTTTCTTTTCTTGCTTTTTTTCCTTGGAGGGACAACTTCTTCATCGTATTCATCATCATCGCTATCGTCATCATTGTTGTCCTTAGATGGCATGGGAGCAAACACTACAAATTGGGGTGTACCCTTATCTGAAAAATAAACAAATTATTTTAAATTGAAACACTGGAAATCCTTAAAATTTTAGGAAATAACATTTATATATTCTAATAATTGTATCACAGAGAACTAACAAAATTTTCTTACTGCCAAAAGGCTAAAAATAAATACAAACTGTCAAAATTAATCATTATTACTTAAAAATTAGAAATGTTGATGTATTTAAAAATATTAAAGTAAATAAAATCAAATGTAAAAAATTGCAATTTGAAATTTGTATATATAACTTTCGCTTATTTAATTTTTTCAAAGTCTAACTGAAAATCAATAATAATAAGTTAATCAAAGATCTGTTATATAATAAATTCTGTCATAAACGAAAGGAGTTCATTAAAAATTGCTGTTAAAAAGTACAATACAAAAAGGAATTCTTTTTATTCCCCCCCCCCCAAAAAAAAAGAAGAAGAAATGAATGAATTCATACAAAAACATTTGAACGAAATTTGAATTCCTAATTGAATTGAAAAACTAAGTTCGTACCTGAGTGACCTTTGCTGGCAGAGATGATTTTGGAGAGTACATCTGGGGAAGTAACAGATGGCTTAGGTGGTTCTTTAATTTCTTCTTTAGATTTTTGAGGCACATAATGTACAACATAGAGAGGATCTCTTTCAGAAGTTGTTTTTGGTTCTTCTTCAGAAGGTGGTAGAAGAAGATCTCTGTCATCAGGTACAATATCAGGCCCTAGAACGTCTTTGTTTACAGCAGCTCCTATTGGTAATTTTTGGCCAAATAGAATGTCATCATTACGTTCCTCAAATGAATTATCTTGTGTTCGATAAACAGAATGTCCACCCTATGATTATAAAAAAACAAGATTCATAAAATAATAGTGATGTAACTTTCTATTTGAAACTTTCTCTACATAGATGAGGTCGCTTAAATTTATTAGCTTTTCACATATCAGACAAGATGACGAAAGTAATTAAGAACACTGTTCCTAATTACTTTCGTCTGTGTAAAAGGAAAATAATAAATCTCTTATTTTAGAGTAAAAAGTTTTGTAATCTAGTATTTAACGCTTTGGTACCAGTTTCATTGTTTGTAATAACTTATTATCTTAAGAAAATATTTTAATTTTTCTATACGTTAGTAGGGGGCATTATATAAAATCGTATTGATGAAAGTAATTTCGAAGAAAGTGCTGGTTGAAGAACTTTCTAGTTGTAGATATGAGAATAAATTTGAACGAAAGATATTTACTTTATAAATTAAAATATCAAATATAAAAAGTCCTGTTTCATTCCGCAATAAAAAGATTCTAAATTTAATTTTTAATTATTTTTTATTTAGATACATTGTTTTTATCTTAGACTACTAGTTTGAATTGCCTATGGTAGGAACATTGCCTTCAAGTATTTGATTAGTACATCAAATCATAATTAATGTAATTAGTCAAACTTTATCAGTAAGTGAAGTTTACTTTTCTTACTAATTTTTCTTAATATATTAAAAAATTAGCAATTTAACAATTAATTAATTAAAACTATTAAATTTAACAATTTGTTTTATGGAAAAGACTACTAAAGTGATTTAAAAGACTGTTTGAAAATCTTCTGTATTTTAAATGAATCTTTCATTCAAAATTTCTATCACCCACTTGAATATTAAGTAATTTATTCTAAAATTGGTATTTATGACAATTTTTTACAAGTAATTATCATTAAATTATTCCAACAATATTTTAAAACAATATAACTGCTCTGTAAAAAATATTTAAGATTCTCATATTTTTAACTTTTAATTAATGTATTTTCGTAAGTATACTTAAGTCATTTTTCAGTACATTTTTATTGAGAATTTTAAAAATATTTGCATTAATTTTTAAGTGCATAAATAATAAAATTTTATAAATGAGTACTTGCTAGAAACATTAAAACATGATGATTAATTAATATATTACTCTGAAACAATAAAAACAATTTATAATAGGTGTTCGATATCTCATTTTTTAATACAATGTTATCGAGTTAATTTCTTCTATCAACTCAAAGTTCCTGAAAGCATCCAACCATAACATAATTTTGACATTCATTATTAAGCGTTTAATTAACTTTCACTGGATGAGGTAAAAACCACTTCATTCTCTTCTATATTTTTTCATCTTTCATGAATAATTATAAATTTTTAAATTATTACGCAATTCTTTGTACTCTAATTTACACTATTAATTTTGTTTCTTAATCTTAATATAAGCGATTTCTATTTTTTTAAAGCATTCAAGCAATAATAAATTAAATCAGAATTAGAAAAATATCCACAATATATTTTTATTGATATATTAAAAGATAAAACAATTTGCATAGATTCTTGCATAATAAGCTGCAAAGAAGCTTTAGTACTTTATGTGAGCTATGTTCTATACAATATTTTATAAATATTAAAATAATATACTTAATGCTGCATAATTTACTTTATGACAGCACTTCATGTAATTTCATATTTATTTGATCAAATTGAGTTCTAATAAAATTGCGGTACTTATATATTAAGATGACTACCTAGATATATCGTTAAAACTGGTGACCAGAAAAAATAATATGATGACTATCTAAAAAACCTAAGCGCTAGCACAGGTTATAGAAGGTGCTATAATAAAGGCTGTCTAATTAATAATTTCAGTCGTGCTAATCTCGCCAATGAAAATTGTTATCTTTAAATATCACCAAGATAGTCGTCGTAGTAAATTAGTATCAAAACTATACTCACTGGCATGACAGCTCATATATGAACTGAGGCCTACAGTGCCCATACCAGTTTTTATAACCAAGGGTCTTGGGGTATGAACCATATGTCCCGGTCTGGTGGTTTGCGCCTAAAGCAAAACGACCAGTACATAGTTCCCAAACATGTTTCTTGACATTCCATTTTATAGATCCACTGACGAGTTGAAAGGCTGACTCGACCTTGCGCGGCACGAGAATCGATCCTCAGATCTGCTCTTTGAGAGTGTGTAGCGCTTTCACTACTCCATCATGCTTGTTTTAAATTATAATATTTTATAAAATAAACTGCTTTCATATATCTGCTAAATTTACTGATTGTGATTTGGTTTATAAATTTGTCAACCGTATGCTTTGTCTAAACTGACCAGTATTCCTTGAAAATATAATATGTATATTTCCCAAATTATCTTTTCAAGATTATGTAAGTGCTGATGTTTAACGCAAACTTTTATCATCTTGCTTGTAAAAATATATTAGTGAATGTAAAGTTAAAGGTCTTTTGTACAAAGAGAGGTTTCTTGTGCAGTTGAAAGTTCTTGCATATTTCTTGTCCTGTAAATGTTTTGTTACTTTTTTCAAATATTTCTATTTAAACGTTAATGAATTCGTTTTAAGAGAAAATAATTTTGTTTCCATTTACATCTTTAAATTGTAAAGATGTGATTTTATTCATTAAACGTCGCATTTTATTTTTGATTTGGAATGAATTTAAAATAGTAATCAAAAATAAATAAATTTCGTATTAATAAATCTTAGTTAAATTTAAGACATATATTGAGTAATGAATAGTAACAAGGGTAAAAGTCTGATGAAAATAATTAAATACGAGGTTGATATGTAATTATAAGAACAGTAATATTTCATAAGTTTTATCACAGACAAAAAACAAATCACATGTCTAATTTTCAAAAATAACTGAATTCTTACAATTTCGGATAAGTTTTCTTAGCTTAGGGGCATTTAGTTTTAATAAAATATAACTTTTTAAAATTATTTGTAAAATTTATGCTATAAACAAACCCAAATATATATTTTCAATATCAGTTTTGATATATTTTTCTGTAAGTTAAGATTTTGAATGCTATTTTATAGAAATGGTGGACACATTTCTTTTTATTGGGTGCAGATACTTTGCACAGACTTATCGGTAGTTTTCATTTCCGCAAAAATAAACCAATTAAAAATGCGTTATTGTTATCTCAACAATCATCGCAACCAAAATAAAGCCATTTAAGTCAATCATGTGAAACGTTTGAGGACTACTTACACTTTATGCCAGTTACGAAGGTGAGAACGAACTGCTATACGCATTATTTTTTCATCATGATGAAAGTGATACATTGAGGACAAGTAATAGAACTGAAAGTTCGACGATCCCTAAAAGGTGAAAATTTCCTTTTCCCTCTTATTTCTAATTTTTTTTTCTGTTTGTTCTAGATTCTCAAAGCTATGTAGTTATAACAAAAAACTATTATTTTCTTACACTACATTTTTTTTTAGTTTAAAAGTTTGTCATTCATTAAAAGTTTGTCTTCATCAATTTTTTGTCATCACAAACTATTTGTTTCAAGCAAACAATAATTATTCCTCCTCTATAAATGTGAGGATAGAAAACAATCTATGTGAACGTCTTGGATATACACATATAGTGCACAATATTTTAAAAAATCATGTTTTTATAAATATTTCATTATTTAGACAAGTAAGGATTCTGATATAAACCTAACTTCTATAATTTAAAATAATTTTTTTTTATTGACTAATCTTGAATTTTTAATTGAAAACTAAATTTGAATCTAATTTAGGGGAAAAAATTCAACATTAGTCTTGAGAATTGAATAAATTATTTGTGTTAATTATTTTAAATTTTTCATTTTTTATAATTTTGGGTATTGTTATATTTTTCTTTGCAATTAAATTATTTAGGATTATTTTATTTCCCATAATAGCTTCTATAGTAATTTAAATACTAGAATAAAAGGATTTCCAATTTCATTATGTATTTTTGTATGTATTTTCCCCCTAAATTAGATTCAAATTTAGCTTTAAAGAGAAATTTTATGGTACAAGCAATGAAAAAAACTTTAAAAATGTCCTTAAATATACTTCTAGATTACTTAGTTTATTATAACATTACAAATCAGATATTCAGTGGATGAATATTTACTTTTCCAATCTTGTAGATTTAGTTTAAGTCATAGAAAGAGACCGCTTATATTCAACAATATTATTATTTCATACAGGATCTTCTATTCTGCTGAAAGCAATTTTTTTATATGTTTTAATGTTTTCCCCGCATCTTCTATACTATTGGAAACAATTTTTTAAATGGTTTAAAATTTTTTCTGCATATTCTATTCTGTTGGAAACAATTTTTTTATATGGTTTAATATTTTTTTACCATTGACGTTAGCTAACATTGTAATGAAATAAGTTTGCTTAAATAACCATCACTTTTATGAAAAGTCATTCATTTATATCACAAGCTCTGTGGGAACAAGTAATGATAACCTCGTCCCAGGTTAAATATAATACTTTCAAATCAAATATTAAATGCAAAATAAATAATGAATATGTTCATAGTCGCAATAATGATGAGTTGATTTAAATAAAAATTCTTAAATGTTGTTAAGCCATTGATTTTATGTTAGTTTCCGTAAAATAATTGGTATTTTATTTCAACAATGCAATTGCAACAATAAATAAAAATACGATATTTTATTAATAATAATATAAAAATTGATTAAAAGCTTCAATTGCACAATAATTTTTATAGTAACATTAATAATCAAATGTAAATGACTTACGTTTTTATGATGACGTAATAATGGAACAAAATCTTATCAATCATTCTAATAGTTTCTATTAGTTTTATTCATACATATATTATATACATTCCCTCGTTTATGTATTACAGTTAGATATTACTACAATTTTCAAGATCACATGTAGAATATATATAATTAATGTAATATTAAATATATCAATTTATATATGTATAACCATTCACTTTGATGATGTAAATACATAAAAACTTAAATATATTTTTAAAAATATAAATACGGGAAATATATTGCTCTATTTTGCTATAAAAGAATAAATATTTGCTAAATCTTAATAATTATTTTTTAGATTTTGTGCTTTCTAAGATATACAGAGTTTATGCAATACCACAATTGCTTGGGCTAACTATGCTATTAAAAAATTCTCAATCTCATAATTTTCATTCTATGTGCACCTTTATCACACTTTACCGATGCTTTAATAATGCACATAAATAAACCTTATCTTTAATTCGTTTTGAATTTAACTAACAGTATCAATAGTAAATTGTAATGAATCAGCAATAATTTAACAACCTATAAAAATTAAACTAAAAAACCAGTCTTTTTAAATAAAATAAAATAAAGATTTTTTAACACATTGATTTATCAAATGGCTGACTAAAAATAAAAGCATTGAAATAAATTTAAATCACATATAAAACATACTATTGCAACCATCAATTCATTGAAAGCTTTTAATTCAGTTCTCTGTAACAAAAATTTAATATTATCACATTTTTTAATTTGAATATTGCAATATATTTATTAAAATAGAGATCAGTAATAAAATTTTAAATAATAGATCAAATTTTTAAATGGTGTTTGATCTTTTAATAAATCTTTTGGTTCAATTTGCATAAAAAAGGAGCATCTAAAAATAAATTTAACCATCTTTATAAATCACATTATCAAATGTTTATTGGTATGTATTTAATTGGCATAACATTTAACACGCCTGGAAGAATTTTGCTTCTAAACTGGATGTCATTAAGTTAAATATTTTTTCTTGTTTTTGACTATTTTGAACTACACAGTATGGCAAAATGTATTAATTTTATTCACTGTAAATTATTGGATTTGAAAGAAGATTTTTAAGAGATTAAGTTTTCATACCTGAGAACGCATGATTTACCAGAAAATACAACTGATATTCATGAATTAGTTTTGATTGTTTTAACACTAATTTCTAACATACTGCGAAAGTTTAAAACAATTTGAATAGTGAAATTCATTTTCAAAATATGAAGAAACAACACATTTACGAAAGAAAAATAAATGTCGCAGAGAAAATAATACTAAGTCAAAATTAGCTGAAAGCATTTCACTTCGGAAAAAGCAATAAACTTTAAAACTTTTATTCCTCACAAATTACTATTTTCTTGTAAATTATGTTGGGGTGACTTAAATTTAATCATCTTATGTTGATTAGAAAAAAATGGCATATTTTACACTAACATCTTAGATTTCTTAAATTAGATTTTATTAATATAGAATTATTGTAGTTTAAGTTAACTTTCACTTCATTTACTTAAGATTTGAATCCCTTTTGATTTAAATAAATGCATTAAATTTATGATTTATTTTAAAACATTTACAGCAGAGATTAAGAAAAATTCTTGGTGACATTTGATCAAATAATATTATTATTTAGAAAATTGAGTTATTAAAAAATGAAATAATAGTAATTCAAAAAATTTATGTTCACTACAAATTTTTTTTAAATATCTTATATACTAAATGAAAATACATTTATATCGGAATTCTGAAATTATTTTTTGACATTAATATATTCAAAATAAGATAAAAATGCATCAAATATACTCCATTCTTTCAAGCATATTGAAAATTGTTTCTAGCTGTCTTAGACATATTGTGTGTTTACAATAATCACATTAAACTTTCTTACCAGAAAATTGCCGTGGAAATCTTTTAGGAAGAAAATGTATATTAGAATTACTTTGACCACCACAATATTATAGTATAAAGCTGTTTTATCTTTTAATTACTATGCAACGTTTAAATATAGCTATTTGATTAATCAAATATCTATATCAAAACGTTGTATTTTATACAAAAATTACTTTCGTAAAATATTATAAAAGTAAGGTTTTCTTACTAACATAAAATGTATTATGAGAGTAACTTTTGTAAGTAATTATTAAAAATGAAGAGGGGCTTGTTTTGTAAAGTAAGTCCAAAAGTTAGGAGGAAAAGTATTTCTAGCTAAATGCTGATCCTACTTAACTGCATTTTGACTTTCATTATTATTCTCTTCATTTTTTTCAAACCAGCATTAAAATTATCTTCTTCCCTTCAAGCATAAAACGTCAATATAATCTTTAGTTTTGTATCAAAACTGAATCATATATAAAAACAATAAGTCTAACTTGTAATAAGTCTAATAAATTGAATAAAGAAATGTAAGGTATCCTGCCACGAAAAACACTTAATTTAGCCTTAAAAAATACGAAATAATTTATTTTAATCTCTCATGTAATAATATAAATTGTCTCTCATTTTTTAATCTCTTTGTATGTAATAAAATCATTTGTAGCACATTTAATGAGTGATTAAAAAAATTGAGGCAGGTTAAAACTATTTCCTAAACCATAAAAACGTTAATATGTGTCTAAATTTTAGAAAATATGTTATTAGTAATTATGAAAATTTCAAAAACGTTGAGATTCTTAGTTAAATAAAAACTTAATCTAATGGGATATAAACTGTGAAATATTTGAAGGATTTCATTTGAAATATAATATTAAATTACTTGCTTTTCTATAGAATATTCATAAATCTTTTGAGTAATTTTTTACGAATATTTATAAAAAGCTGATAAATACTCGAAAGATTTTATTTGAAATATTAAATTAAATCATTTGTTTCCAACGAATATTCATATGATAGGAAAATAGAGAATCAAAAACCAGTTAGTTAAAATAATTGGTATTAACTGGAATAGTAGATTTCTTATAACTGCATTTTTCTATAAAGTATAAAACTTAGAAAAATAGCCTGACTAAGATAAATTTTTATTAATTGCTGAATGTCAGTTCTTATTTAGAAAATTAGAAAATTACATTTATTATAAAAATTACCATTTCAAATTATTTCACTCGAAAACTATTTCATTTCTTGTAAGAATAAATATTTACCTGTTAAAGCAAGTATAAATAACGTTTTTTAAGGAAAACGAGGAATGAATGTATTAAAAAATATTAAAGATTTATTACTTAAATTAATAAAAATTATGCGAGAGGATGCCTTAATAGATTTTGATAATTTATTTTTGTTTCTCTTAAAAATACCTAGATAAAAATTATAGTAATATTTCAAAAAAGTATTTTTTGAAATGCAATGTCAGACATTTTACGTCTTTACCTTTTATACAAATTAGTATTAATGTTATTCAGAGCAGTTCAAATACAGCTTTTACGTTTTACCAAAACTCATAATTATTCTCAAACAAATTTTCTTTAGTGTTTATATTTTTCTAAAATTTTTTTTAGAATTTATGTCAGAACAAAACTCATTATTTAATTTACAGTGAGTATGATTTTAACAATAAGCAATTATTAGGAATTGGAAATTATAAATTTCTTAAATTTTGAAGGTTGTTTGAAATTTAAATGATCAAACCTTTAGAGCATTTTACTTAAATCAAATATTTCAGATCATCGATAGTAATATTGGTTATCATTCTAATGAAAATAGTTTTTTTTCATATTTAAAAAAAAATATTAATGAACATTTTTTAACAAAATGCTTAAATTAAAAAAAGGATAAATAGGGAAAAATTAGATTATATTTTTCTAATAGTTATTTATATAATAAGAGTGTTATAATAAAAGTGTAATTCAGATTATTAGTTATGATGTTTTAATGATGAACAATAATTTAAATCTATTGAATAACATAATCGCATGATTAGCACAATTATTTCCTCCATATGCTGTAATTTTTAGCAATTATTCTTTATAATTGCCGTTATTTACCATCATGTTGAGATGGTAACAAACATATTAAATTTTAGGCTCTAAATTTTAATACGCAACATTGATATATTTCTGGGTGAATTATATTTCAGTAAATCAAATTTAATTTAAGTAATTTTTATCATAATTTAATTTTCATGTTCATTTAATTCTCCCTGAAATTTAATTAAGTTAAGTTTCATTTTTATGTGTATTTTATTTTTTGTTTTGAGTTCTATTGATGTTCTATTGATAAAAAAAAAAGATTTTTCTTCATCAATCTGAACTTTTTCTTTATTGTACTTTTACATAACATATTCAGAAAATTCAGGTAGTTTGGAAATATTTCAAATACAGATTTATATTTACCAGTATTTTTAATAACACATAATGCAGAAATCATTACAGAAAATCTCATTTTGTTTAATAAATGTAAGTTAATGGAATCAGTAAATATCATTTAATGATTACAGAACTCCATGAAATTATATATATGTAAGTAAAAATATAAAAATTTTAATATTACCTAAATTCTTTTTATTGTATTTCGCTCTAATTCTCAAGATTTCAAATAGTTCATGGATTATTGCTTAATATGTTACAATCCCCATTATTTCAGCAAATAGCTATATCATATTTGAAAATATAAATAAAAATCCAGGTGTATAATAGAAGTACATACAAACTAACGCAACATAATTATGTAACTTTTTCATTAAGTTCAAGGAATTACAGCTTAATACCTATACCTAATACAATAAGTTTACACTGTCATAGCAATTCTTTGGTAAGAAGTAAACACTTTAATTAACCGACTTATATATGATATAAACTTTCACTGCTGTGCTCATAATTTTAGATTTAAGCTTAAAATTGCTGACCTTCGAGGTAAGTAAAAGTTAAAGTTCTCTTTAAGAAGGTAACTAGATCAAGATATAAATTACAAGTCAGAGAGCAGGAAACTATAATTGAAGCTTTCAGCAAGGAAATTGCATGCTTCAATAACTTTGACTTCGTAATATGACAAGCCTTTCTGTTTTGTTCCGAATGATTTCCCAAAATATACTCTTTTAAGTGTCAATTTCATTCACTAATTTATCACGTTCACTATAAAAATTTATTTGAGGTATGCATATTTTGAAATAAGAAAGCACAATTTCTATGAAATTTATTTGCTTACGAAATAAGACAGTTCAAAATTATTGGATTAAAAATATGACTTTGTTCCATTTTTTATATATCACATTGATTATTGAAAAGAAAATTAATTTTAAGAGTTATATTTAATAAATATTAGTATTATGTTGTATTCTACTCTCTAACTAAGGATAATATTTATTCATGTATTGTTATAATGTAAGAGCACATAAGCATATTTAATGAAATGTATTTTATAAAAGTAAATTTTTTGTCCTCATTTTATTTTGGCAAAATATATATAAACATAATATTTATTTTTTCAAACAGTCAAAGTCTATGTTTATAGAATAATGTGTAAATTTTATATCCTTATAAATTGGAAGTAAATTTCATTCATAACGTTGAAAATATTCAACAAAGTTTTAAATCACTTATTGAATTCATTCGAAAAATAATAAAACAGAACATAATAATGTTTATAAATTAATATATGATGTTTTATTGTCAATTTATCCTGAAACTAGTACAACATTTTATCCTATAACATATTCATACAATTAGAATCATTTTTTTTAATTTGTACCCCTCATAAATTGCATATAATTCCACATTATTTAAGGTAACTAACTTTTTAAAAAATTCTGAACTCTAAAATGTGTTTACTTATCAATAAACTCTGAACCGATAAGAATATCAAATTAAAAAAAAACTCAATATTAAATTTTGCTACAAATAATATACTGAGATATAAATGTCAATTTCTAAAAATTAAAAATGTATCCCAAAATACGGAACAAACGGCATGAAATGCTTTCATTAACAATAAAATGCGAAAGGGACATGGCAAATGTTTGTTCAGGAAATAAAACAAAAATACATTGTAAAATGAAAATAGCATAAAAATTTCTATAAGATGAGATGACAAATCATTTTATACATTAAAAAACAGAATTTTGGTATAAAAATAGAATTAATTGATTATATGAACACCTCTCAGAGTCAAACAAAGTTTACAGCAATCAAACATGCTATTATTAAAAGAATAATTACCGCACATTTTAAATAATGCTAACAATTCTATTCATCAGTTTTCAAAACTTTGAAATAGACAGGAAAAATGTATGTAATAGGGCAGTTGAAGGAAATATAAAATTTTAATTGAAATCCAGATTGAATGAAAATGATTGTAATTTGATACTCATTCCCCTTTATTTTTTTTATTTTTTTTTATTTTGGTTTTCTATATCAAAGTACCTCAGGAAACTAATTACATACATAAAACGAAAACAAACCAGCAACATTTTTACAATAAAAACCAAAACTTTATTTCTATATCGTACAGAAATCGATATCCTCCATCTATAGATGATGAGATAGACATAATATACCAAAGAAATGCCTCCCAAACTATGATATTTCTACATCGGAATACATAATGTTCTTTGATGTTCTGAGACACATTACCAATTCCTTGTGATAACCAAGAATTCATCATTGTAGAACAAATTCTGATTCAAAAAGGAACATAATTTTGCGCTAATAAGACACAGTCTAGTTTGTATGTGCGTGACATTATTTTAATATTGTAGGTCTGGAACAGAATACAAATGCGCGGTAAATAGGTATATTTTTTATCACTGAGTAAGATTTTGTGCATCTGTGACAAGTATCATCATACAAATGCTTTTCAAATGTCACAAATTTGGAAGTAGCTCTTGAGTTCCAGGTGGTTACAATTACAATATATTGATCTGCTTTTAAATGCAACTCTTAGAAGACAAGATACAAGCCTTGGAACACCAATTTAGAATTGCACCCATATACATAAAATAATTGATTGATGAAAAATAATCAAGCAATCGTTGTAATGGATTTCCCTTCTTTCGTCTATCTGTCGAAACATTTGTACACCAGCAGTGTCAGAAGATAAATGGAAAATTGTGTATATGCCAAGAAATTTCCATTAATTTTAGGGCAGCACAGAAAAAAATTTGCTTTGAAAACGAATTATGAAAATTTTTTTAATTCCTATACAAGAACACAGGAGTTTTATTTAACTGTATATAAAATGTAAAATTAAATTATTCTACATAATATTAGTTTCCTATTAGATATGCAGATAGAGATATAATTTTATTGGACTTTTTGTATGTATCTCACCCTAAAATCATGATTGCTTGTCATGTTATGTTTACACATAATTTAATATATTTCCACATTCAACTAGATATCCTCCAGTAACATTGGCTTCTAAAAATTAATAATTTTTTCTGTGTTCTTCAATTTTATAAATGAGAGCAAAGTGCAATCATTCTCGTGAAAAACTATAGATAATTACTTATAGATAAAACTAAAGTTTTCCTATAGATAATTCGGTATTATATTAAAAATATTGCAATTAGAGCAATTTTTGTGTTCTATTAAATGTGCTACTGTCTCACACTCGTATTAAGTTGTTTTTTTTTCAATAAACAGTGTAATTAAAATTTTAAAATAAAAATCAATCATTAATATATACAAAGTCTAAATTCTTTTATAATTTCCTAAATTTTTTTCAATAATTTGAAAAGCTTAATCTGAAAAGATTAAAATGATTTAAAATGCAATACATTTGAAATAAAATCGCTGATGATGAAAATAGCAATGCACACCAATTAACATAAAAAGTACCTAAGCTGATGCAAATGGATTCTTACGTTTCTGACAAAGAAATATTTGCATGAAGAAGAGCACATTTCTGTCAAAATATTTAAATAACATGCTCATAGGAAAAAAACGAAAGACCATTTTGCAAGGGAATTTCGCAAATAAAAAAGCAATAAGAAGGAGAAACATCTAAATTTACTTCCCTCACTTTTTTTTGAATAAAAAGGCAGTAACCACTCTTAAGTGAGATTCTTTTACTTAAATCTCTGAACACAAGCAAAAGATAAAAACAAAAAGCATGTTATTAATCAGCTGTTTCCCTGGTCCCAAAAAAGTTTAGTGACATTAAAAGAAACATACTTGATTCTCTCTCATAGTAAACTTAAGAAGGAAACCTGCAAAGGATTTTAAATTTTCCATCAGTCTTCTTAAATGACAATTTATGCTTTTATTAATTCAACTTATTTCGGTGATGCTTGCGTCACTTGACATTTTCCTTCAAAAAATAAAATCTTCAGCGGAATTCTTTTGACACAAAAAATAAAAATTTGGAATCATTTATTCATCATAAAAAAAAATCTAAAATATGAAACAGTTATGGCTGGATTTAGGATCGCATGTCAAGAAAATATTTTTCATGATCGATTAAATTATTTGTAAGATTTATTCACGTTTGAAAAAATTCTGTAAGTAATGTATTAAACGTTTCTTTAAAAATATTTAGTTATATTTAGAAAACATTGCATATATTAAAATTTTTTAAATTTTATTCTATACATGTGTAACATTTGTTATTAATGATTTTTACACAATAAATTATTTTTTCATACTAAATTAAAGTAAACAGACTTAATTGTATAGATATAACATCATTCATTAAAAATAACCATGTTTGACTTTTAATTTAGTTAAAATATCAAATATTTAAAAGAAAAAAGGAAATACATTGTTTTCGTCTTTACTTGGAAATTATTGAGCAATCATAACATAAACCTCTGTTAACGTTTTCAAAATTCTTTGATAAGAATAGTATTTGTTCTACATAAACTTATAGTTTAAGGTTATTCAATTTAGAAATTAAGTTTTAGAAAATAGTGTGAAATTGATTCATTTATTTTACTATTATATTCTGAAACATAATATTTTTAAATAATATAATTGGATCACAATTAAACACTCTATTGATTGACATGTTTTTGTTTCATATTAAGAGAGTTTAAAGTAAGCTTTAACTGTAAGTTCTTAAAAATGTAAATCAAATCATTGAAATAAATTATTTATTAAATATCCTATTTCCTTGATAGTTTTCATGTTATATGGTGTACTTTATTAATTTTATAAAACTAATACTTTTGAAAGTCAGCAATCTATAAATCTATCTATCTATAAATCTATAAATCAGCTAATCTATGGTTGATTCACAGTGATCACCATAAGTATGAAAAAGAAATAAAATTGATAATTCATGTAAATAATAAAAACAAAAATTGCTTTATGCAAAAACACTAGCTACCACTTTTTTCGATAAAAAGAAAAGGTATAATATATATATATATATATATATATATATATATATATATATATATATATATATATATAT
>JAPDSC010069926.1:0-21824 GCA_026290005.1 Latrodectus geometricus
AATTCATTAATTTCGTTCCATTGTGACGAACTCTAACTGCAAAATACTTTTAGAATTTTTGTGCTCTAGTTTAAAATTAAAAATCTATTGAAGATTTAGATTTTAAAGAGAAAAACTCATCTAAAATCTGAATTCACAAGGCTTAACGTTCTTATGATTTTATAACTAACATTTCTGTGTTTAAATGAGGTAGTCAAAATTATATATTAGTGTTATAAAAATAGTTCTATATATATATTCTGCCGATCTTTCTTGTCAATTTAAATGATTTTCCTATGTGTTGTGGGTGTTAAAGAGTCCTTTAAGAATTTTTAATTTAATATTACTGATTATCGCTTAAAGCATAGAATTTATATATAGCAAAATCATGATTGATTTTATTTAGAGAAAGAAGTTGTTGAAAATGTTAAATATTTCTGAAAATATCTTGTGGTTTTAAATAATAAAGTTCAAATTATAATCAATGATATTTATTAGAAATGAATTGAGTTTTTATTACTTTTGACTAATTTTACAAAGTTTCGCTTTTGAACAGAAAGATAGAATCATTCATTACTTCGAATTATTTGAAGTTGAAGTAAAGGAATATTTTAAATCTGAAACTAAAATTTGTCATTTCTCAGTTTGTCCTGTAAGAAATTAATCAGCGAAAATACAATATTTATGAGGTACAGACTTATGAGAGTAAATGTCGATAACCCAGTTAGTTTGAAAGGGGAATTTATAACTCAGAAGTTTTCAATGTTAATACAATTTAAATAGAATTTCCATTAATTATTACAAGGCCAATCTTAAATATGATCAAATTTATTGATTTAACATTCAGAAAAGTAAAAATTCAGCAAGAAACTACGCTATCAAAACTACTTAAATGAAATTCAGCTTACTTTTGCAAGTGCAATGTACACTTCTAATTCTGCAAACCTTTTTCCAACGCACATTCGCGTACCGAATCCAAAGGGAAGCATCGAAAATGGATGAGGTTTGAATTTCCTGTCCAGCCATCTGTCTGGAATGTAGTCATCTGGTTTCGAGACTATCGTATTTTGCCGGCAAGGCACGATAAAGTTACATAACAATGGAGTCTGAAATAAATCCTTCAATAAACGAGCTGAAAATTAACTCAAAGAATATATATGTTTTTTAAAGTAACCAATGAATTTGCTTAATGTCTAGATTTACTAAGAATACTCAACTTTTTGCTTAATAATCACATTGGGATGTCGAATGATGTTATATCGCATCGAATCACACTACTCACCCTCTAACTAGAATAAGTCGGCTCTAGGCCTTTCATGCCTTCAGTGGGTTGATGAAACTAAATATCAAATATGCTTGGGAACGAAACAGTTTTCACATTGACTAACCAGGATATGCTTTGCATCACATTGTCTTGGGTCAAACCTTGAGATTGGTTGGTTGGGTTTTGTGGCGCAAGGTCCAAAGAGGACAAGCTGCGCCGTCTTTGGTCAATGAAATAGATACGGGTAGTGCAGGCCTCGACCTCATGAGGCTGACATGATATTGAGTTTAATCATACTGATGGAAAATTATAAATTTGCCATACGAATAAAAATTATAACATACGGGTGAATTAGTTCGTTTATAGTTATGGTCACCTTTTGCACATACGTTAATAGCGATTTGCTTAAAAGATCGGACTCTACAAACCTCTACGCCCAAGACTTATTCAACTGCCTATAAATACGAGAATCATATCTAAAATTAAAATGAATTCTGGGGCTAATTTTTCCATTTTTATACAACTGAAATAAAACCATATATATTAAAACTATTTTCTATGAATTTATGATCTATGAATTTAGAGATTTCTGCTATCCAATATAACAATATATGATATATATTCTTCTTTCGTAACATTAACTCTTCAAAACTGTTCAGGTCAGTTATTACATTTAGGTTTTCTAGACTTTGATAAGTATTACGCATGCGCAATTTTAATATTTACTATTCAGAATTTTTCCAATTTATGTTCTTTAAACCTAAATTTGTCCGTGTCTGACACAGGTGAATGTTACCGGCAAATTTGCACTCGCCTGAGCCTCACACTGGTGCTCTTTTATACCACGTTATTTTTTAATTTTTAATGTCCGTCTCAGATCCGTTCCAGTAAAAATAGATAAAAAGTAATTATAATCTACTTCAACATAGATGACACATTGATAATGTTTACCAGTTTTTCAGAATAACTGGTGCTTTAACTTGTTAAATTTATGTAACCTAAAAACATTAAGCTAATCTGATCAACATGGCAAGGTCCTTCTGGAATAATTACTAAACTCTAAATAAAGGCACTCCATATTTCAAATCCAGAACACAAGACTATATTTATCAAAGATTTTTAAAATTTAGTTTTGAAAGTTATGTTTCTATACAATGCCAATTTTAAAATATAAGTAAACAAATATAAATTTATGAAGATCTTACCCCAGCAGGGATGTGGTATCCAGACAGAACTACTTCCTCGGGTAAAATTCTGTTTATGAAAGGAATGGTTGGGGTTAACCTGTAATAAATTTAAATATACTAAAATAGTTTAAAACTGATTTTAGTCTGATCAAGTTTAAGTACTTAAATTGGTTTCAAGAAAATCTTGTTAACTTTCATAGATCGGGGGCTTTATTTTAAGACCAAATTTATTTCGTAATGGTCCTTTGTTATGTGTTAACCAAAATTAGGACTGTATTGGTATAAATACCTTTCCACAATAAGTAAAAAATTTTAGATTTTGATTTCTATCACTCATATTAAGAAAATCTTATTTAGAACCGTTATACGATAAAACAAATTTACGAAACTTTAAGATTAAAATCTAGACTAATATTGGCTTTAAATATCAGCCATTCTGTTCTTAAATTTGAAATCTGAAGATTTCTTTTAAGCTTCCTCAAATAGAATTTTTAAAATTTCAAACAACGATTTTTTATTGAAATTTTAAAGATATTTTAGCATGTGTATGTATAATTAATAAGTTTACCTCCTTTGGACAGATTAAGAGCATAAATAAACCAATTTAAATTCGATGCCAAATCTTTTTGCTAAATCACATTACAATGAATGCATCAATTTAAGCACTTGTATGTAAAGAGATTTGAGTTTCATTTATGTAACACCATCTCAGATAAAATACCTGAAGGATTCCTTTAAACATGCTTTTAGATAAGGTAGTTTGTTTAAAACCTCTTTAGTTATTTTCCCACTTGGCGTGACCCTCACGATCTCCTCGTATAGCTTTTCTTGAGCTTCAGGATTCCTGGCTATGTTATCGATAAGGAATGTCAGTACACTAGAAACCTGAAAATGTGCAAATGTAATAAGCAAAACTCTTTAAAAAACAAATTTCTTTAAAGTTTTATTTTCAATTCCATATAAACCACTTGTCAGTTAATATATTGCTTTTCATTTAAGTTCAGATTTTTATCCCACGACCCATTTTGAGCAAGGACTCGTTCGAACAAAACCTGCTTGAAGTCTATTAGAATAAGTGTATATTGATATACGTACATCTAGGGTTAGTCAGCTTAACGCTACCTTAAAACTCGTTCTTTTTATTAGTCCTTTGAATTTCATCGAATTCCTCTGGTTAGCAACGAAGATGTAGGTTTGAGTAACACACACACAAAATGTTATTTACGTATTTGAAAAGTAAAGAATGTAGTGCAAAAGCTAAAGTGTGAGCTTAGTACAACTGCAGTTGATTGCATAAATTTTTGTTTTAAAAGAATTCCTTTAGGGGTACTGGACTTTCATATTAACTAAAAATACAGTAAATTTACAATTTATTAAAAACTTTAATAATTTAATGGGAATTTGAGATTATAAATAACTTAATTATGATTTAAATTTACATGTTGAAAAATTCGACTATACTAAGAATTTTTAATTTCCCCGATTTATCACAACATAAGACTACTTAAAACTTTATATTAAACCCCATTTTTCTAGATTAAATGAAAAATCAAGTATAAAATTAGGTTCACGAATAAATCTTTAAAACTGACTCATTTATTCAAGATTTTTTTCAGTTCGTACTGACACTGCGCATTTTATCTTGTTGAAACTCTTCCAGTTCCAAACTTCTAAAATTATTTAATTTTAGAAGTTAGAAACTGGAAGTAATAAGGACCAATAACAAGTATAGTTTTTGATAAGGTGAGACCGATAACAAGTATTTTCTTAAACTAGGACTTTTCGTAGTTCCCATTTTAATGATATCCGAAACAAAGTTATCACACCGTTACAAATCTACCATTTTAGCTCTGAACAGTCTACTGAAGAAAATACGAGCTTCTGCCCTGTAAATTATGCATGGATAAAATATTACGCGAAGTTATCTAAATAGTCTTTCAGAAGAAAAATTTGAGATATGGTTCTGGCACGACCTCTGTAGATAAAAGAGTTATTCATCAATTCTTTTAATATCCGAAAAAATTTAAATGATTTTCAAGCGAGTCAGATTGTTACATGTTACATAATTTTAAATGTAAGCAGTTTTATTTTACAAATATACCTACTTTCAGTAAAAATATCAAATGAGGAATTTCTTGTATTCTTATATAAACTAGTTGAATGGTCAAGTTGCTTAAAACATTTACAGACCATTGAGAAACTACAAATCATATGACATTTTCGAAAACTTTAGATAATGACAGGAATCTTCGTCTTAGATAAATGAGACGACATCAGTTTACATGGTAAGTTTCATTAAACAAAGTGATATTTAAACCTGTTATTAAGCAATATGTTGTGCTAGATATTCAGGACTGGTGTTAAGGGGAGTCTCTCGACTGGCCGTAACTTTTTTTGAACACTGATTAATATGACTAAAATCTACAATTTCAAATCAATAAGCATTCACATCTAATTCGGTTCGTTTGTTCATTCATTCGTTTAATCACTAAATGGTCTTCACACATTGAATAATTAAACCTCATACCTAACAAGGGATCTCATTAGTTCTCTTAATAAACCACAGTCTAGATTGTAACGTTTATTTCGAAGCGCGAGCACCAGGTGAATCAAACCCAGGAGTTACTGAGCTGAAAGTCGAAGCAAAAATTATTCGATTACCAGATCAGTATTTATTTGAGTGGCAATTCAATTCCGGAACTATCGAATTTAAAAATTCAGTATTATTGATCAAATTTTAAATTATATCGAAATTGGACTCACCGTGGTCTAATAACTGAAAGATTCTCAGAGTGAATTGCCCCGAATTCAATTCTAGACCCTTTTAGCTTATTGGCGTTTTATTCCTGCCTTCTGCACGAGTGCCAAGAAGTTTTACAGCTTTGTAGCTTGTGATCACGGGCCACAGTGCAGTCCAAGAAGGAAATTTGTGAGGTGGATATTAAAATTCTTCAGAGAATTAAGTTATGTTTAAAAATTTCATCAGAATAAGGAAATTAGAATGTAATAGTCTGCGCGTCGACGTTAATCAATTTTTTGCTTCGAATCCAGATATTTACTCTTGTAGGCAAAAGTTATGCAATTTAGATGTCACTGGCACATCGGAAGCCACTTCATTAGAGAATTTCCACCAAAAAACCTGCTATCAGAATGTATCTAATTGTTAAATTCTGATAAATTAAAAAGTGCGTTTACGTTTATTCTGCTAACTTAAAGAGAATGTGTGTTATATCATACTACAGTTTGACTAAAGTTATGGCCCCAAAATCAGATTGATTTAAAAATATGCTTAGCTGTTATAGTTAAGATTAGTAATCAGTAAAATGTTTTACACAAATGTGAGAAAATTAGCTTTCGAAATTTACTAAAATAAGACCTCCTAATTCCATAAAATATTGGTATTAACAGATGGCTGTTTTTACATCTTAAATTAGTTAATTTAGAGTAATTTTTACCGTAAAAACGCCTCCAGAAATGAAATCCATTACAGTAACTTTGATTTCTTTATCAGTGAGGTTCTCCGTTTTCAAAAGAGTATTCAGGACGCTCTTCTTTCTTTGTCTATCGTTACAAAGACGCATTTCTTCCATGGCATTTTGTATCCTTTTACTGCTCAAGCTGTAAATCATAACACAGTGGAGATTTATATATAATTCAATATTTTAAAGCACTAATACTAAAGACTATAAACCTACATATTTACATTTTTTATACGTACAGACAAGAGCAATATAATCAATCTTTAAAATTCACAGCTGTAAAGCCTGATAATCAGAAGTGTCGAGTTGAAATCATTTTAGTACTTTGGAAATTAAAAGTTTAAACCGATAAGTTTTAATAATCGCAGGAATCTAAGTAAGCTTCTAATGTGACAATATTTACCTATTGTAAAAATGACAAGAAATTTAGTTATATTTACTTCACTTATGCTAAAGTTGAAATAGTAATTTTTTCCTGCAAACAATTGTAAATTAAACATTTTAGAAGCTTTTGTATAAAAAAAATTCAAATTGTGGTAAAAAAAACAGTTTTCAAATTTTAGAATCTTTATTGGTCTAGACACATTTCAGACCAGATAATCAGCTCAAGAACTTTTAGGGTAGAATTTTACGATATTCTGGTTTTTATACAAGCAATTGTGTAAAAATTCAACTATACAAAACATTGAACTCTTCAGGCCGGAATTCCCCCAAACTGGAAATTCTTTGCTTAGAATATTTTCTTATAGCATCTTATCCCTGATATGTCGTCTACTGGATCCATTCATAAAATGCTTAAAATGTGATGCTATTCATCTGTTATTTTTTTCACATTGCTGATATGAAAGTCTACTTTATAATCGGACTACCATGATTTTTTTAAGTACACGAATATGCTTTTTGAAGTAACTAGTCTCGCTAAAACTAGAACTAGGTAAATCTTGAAATTAAATGAGGAAAGACCGTTGCATACAAAATGGAATTAAGTTTTCAGGTTAGACTATACTTTAAGGTGCCCCTTTGATTCTCGCAAAGTTGTGATCGCGATTGATCGTTAAACTGGGCAAAACCGACTCTGGTTCTGATTGGTTTAGATCCACTCGAGGCTCGGATTGGTTTATCTGATTAGTTACCTGTTTGCACTGTAATCGACGCAAACAGGAATGGCTCCAAAAAATCGCCAAGTTCGCCAAAGGGCATCCTAAAGTATAGTCTACCAGTTTTCAAAATCGGAGACCCATAAATAATTGTACAACATGATTGAAAAATACTCAAAGCCAGTGGTTTACATTTTATAGAGATTTGTCTAATCATTTCGCCGATTAAGGGACTGTTACGAATATAAAGTTCTGAAGATAAGGATTTTCAGTAGTTCTTAAAGAGTTCTTCGATAAATTATGTAAGTACTAATGCAAAAATTAAAATTGCATAGAAATCTAAGGTACAACTAGTTTCGATGTTAAGGCCTGTACAAAATTTGTATGAAACTTAAAAGGAATGCTAGTTGCATCAAGTGTATGCTCAGTAAATCAACAGCAGATTAATAGATATTTTTTCCTTGCATATGAGTTAAATTTTTATTTTGATGGTCTCAATACATCACTGAACGCAATCCTGATTGTCAATACTAGTATCGATACTAGACTATTCTGCTCTGCTGACATTGGAAAATTAGAGCTGATGACCGCATAAGATATACCAAGTTTCATATGAAAATGTATGATTAGCCTAGAATAGACTAACAAGAGAATGTAGATTTAACAACTGCGACGTGTCATACAATTGCTGAAACATTTGAATCACTCAATTCTCAGTCAAGGTTCTTCATACTGTTAAGTATTTTATAACTATTATTTTCGGAATTTGTAACTCCCAAGTAAGTAGTACAAATATGCATAATCACATTTGTACTAGTTACTCGGCAACAAACTACTTCATATTCCTGTATTGAGTATATTGACAAAATATTCCTATCTATTATATAAAATCAAGTTACGTCTAGAACATTGTCAATAGGAGCTCTGAAGTCAGTGACAAAATACTTTATGATTTTATGTAATGCTAATTACGGAGAATACTATTGTGAAATAAATTTTTAACTTTCATACAATTCATTGCTGGGAAAATGAGATTTCATACATATATGAAGTGTTAGACATATAAAAGATTTATAGATAACATTTATAAACATAAATATGTACACTAAAATGTTTCAAATTTTAACACAAACGTAATTTGAAGATTATCATACTCATAAATTTGACTTTCCGCTTTTTCTAACATATTATAAGCATCTGTGTCAAATGTTCTCCAGAACTGCTGAGTGTATGTTAGTATTTCATAAGCTTTAAATAGCATCTTTATAGATTCGATCATTGCTAAAGAGCTGTCACTTAAAATTCCTCTTTCCAAACAGCCTAATCTTGAATCCAAGCTCATCAGGAAAGCACCTAGTTTGAAATAAATATTAAGATCCTTTTTTGTATTTTATGAATATCAAATCAGTAAAATTAAAGTTTTGAAAGACTTAAAAGATTACTTTGTACCACAACTACGTGGCGTACATAAAATTAATTTTAATGCTACATTTACATTCTCTTAAAATTTTAAAAACAGCCATTTTAACGATCGAAGACATACCTAATCAGAAAATTAGTTCCATTCCGACTACAAGTTTGGAAATTTGTTGAAACTGTGTCCATGAACTGTTTGATGAAAGCCGAATCTTTAACTATTAGATAATTTGGCAACTTTTCCAGCTAAAAATTGCCTTTTGCTATTATAATCTATCAAGAAAAGATCTTGCTTTATGTTCAAAGCAATCTCAATTTGGGTAACCATAAGTTAAGATAAAGATTTCCTCTTCAAAAGCAATGAGTTTAGAGATTGTTTAGCCATTTATAGTATGGGGGATTAGAAATTAAAGTTTCAAATCTTAGAAACTTTCAACTTTTTATTATTTATGGAGCATAGATTGAAAAAGTCTACATTTTAACGACAATTTCAAAATGTGATTATGAAGTTGTATTGTTAAGAATTTAGCTGCTATTTAGAGAATTAAGCAATTTTGCAAATTCAAAGCTAGTCTCTAAAGTTTAGTACAATATTCTTCAATTCTATAAAGGGAGAAAATAAATTTAACAGAAACTTAATAAATTTTCGATTATGCATACCAACTTCTTGAAAAAAACTAATTCATCAATTTATAGTTGAACATGCGATATTTAAGAATATAACTAGGGAATATAAAAATATGCTAATAGCAGTTAACATAATCAAGTACAATGCACACAAAAATGTAATAATTGTTAAAATTAAACCCGAAGTTTTAGTACAAATCTATAATAGACTGGAAAGAGATCAGTGGGAATTTTTTTAAATATACTAAGTTAAGAAATTGAGATCACTACAATTCAAAATTATGGGCTCCAGTTTTCAACGATAATATCAAATATATTTTATTATGCAATTTAGTTTATTACGATAAGTAGGTGTTAACAAAGTCATACTTTCTAATGCAATTCGTTCTGCATAATCCTGGAAGCTTGTCAACTTGGGAATGCGGGATTCACGGCTAGAACGTAACAGTGTAACAAAATCATCTCCAATTTCATCCATGCCTTCCACTATATCATCAAGGGAATCGAGCTTGAGGAGGGCTGGTGCCAATACTTGTCTCATTCTATGCCATTCTTCGCCAAGACTGAAAAATTGTCTATTACAATAGATTTCATTGAAATAGAAACTATTAACGAAAGTGTTGAAAGACCTTACCTGTTCGCCAGTCCCACGGAGTCGTACCTTTCTGGATTTGAGTTGCGATAATACTTTACGAATTCACTGATCGATCGTACTGGATAAGGTCCTTGGTGTTGAAATACCGTTTTTGTATCCTCTGGATCAAAAACGTGGATAATAGGCTTGCACCATTGAAATTCTTCTCTCACCACGGGTCCATAGCGATTGAATTTGTCTAAACAAGTTTCATGGAAACTCATACGACAGTACCGACCTTTGAAATAAATATCAATTTTAAAATTTAGATTTTAAGTGTTAAACAATGTTATTTATTGCAAAATAGATCAGAACTTAATCTCAACATTGAAATTTTTTAAAATATGTAAAGGAAACTTAAGTAATAGTTCTATGGTCACAACTAAATTTCGTGCCCATTTTTTATAACACCAGAAAACAATGTTATTTACAGCAAATTGCAATTTTCGTTCGAGAATGGGAATACTAGACCTTGACCGGAAGTCTGCAGATCCTCATATAACGTACCCTGAGAAGATTGCTTAAAATGTTCCATATATGATGGTTAAAAAGCCTAACACTAAAAATGCTATCCTCAGGTACTCTTTCAGCTTGTGTAAAATGACAAACAGTTCATCCAATGTGGACTTTAGAAAGACTCAATGCTAAAAAAATTCGATAAAAATAAGTATATTATCTTGAAATACAAACTCAAGTACTGTGCAGAGAATACCATATCAACACTTTGATTATATGCTATATCTAAAAATATAGAAACCAAATGATTCAGTCTGACAAAGATAACGTACTTAAAAGCAGATATTCGTAATCAAGAGTAGATCTTCCTTTAAGGAAATCACTTTGAAGTGAAGGAATATATTTCTCTTTTACAATTGAGAAGCCCATTACGTTCCATCAATTTACTAAGACAACTCGTAAGTGCTATTGGAACGTAACTTAAAGGGTTCGAAGAATCATTTCTAAGTTTCAGTATAGGAATGGTATTTCATAAACAGGAACATCCCTAGTTGGTTGGGTTTTGTGGCGCAAGGTCCAAAAAGGACAAGCTGGGTCATTGGAATATCCCTAGGATGGATATATGGGATAGATATGAGAGCATAAATACCCCTTCATAAATTGGGATAGATATGCTCTGTTCATATTTTATTAAACAAGATAAGTTTAAGAGAATCTGTATTTAAATCCCCTAGCATTTTATAGCTAACTCCATCTAGACCTAGATTAGACTGTTTTGTTTGAGACAGAACTCTGAATTCTAACATCTAGAATTCACTGTTAGATTGAATGTAAATCGTGAAATCTTCTAGAAATTCGTTCTGAATGTTTCTTAAATTGGAGAAGGGTTGTTCTATAGGATTCAAGACTAGATTCTTTAACAAGTTTCAGCAAGTTTATTTGTAAACTCACAGGGAGTAGGGATATCAGTACTGGTTATCAGGACACGTATCTAAGAATCCTAATATTTCATTAGCTGCTTTGATTTTCTTCTAGAGTTTTTCCCCGATACAAGATAAAAAATAAACCTTGCTTACAAAAATTGAAAAAATTTGCCATTAACTAAAATTTATTAAAGCAATGGCTCAAGTCTTAAACTGCTTAAAGTCTGATCTCGGGAATTTTCCTAAAAATTAATGTCAACAATCTGACGGATAGATTTTATTTTTCAGTATAATATGACAATTTTATAATTATTGTTAAGATTGTGCTGTAGGATTAACGGACATATTGGTCATCTATCGCTAGATTTTAGAGGCTTTGAAAATTTATAGAAGGGTGTTGCAAATAGAGGAAATTTGAATTTGAGAAAAGTATATTAAATCTGTGTAACTTCTAAAGTCTAAACAACGCTTGTTCTGAAATTTATAAAGTTAAAATATTCTTAAAATCAAAGATGCAAAAAAATTATTAAATATGGTTATGACATTTGTTATTTGTGCATATCATTGCTTACTTTAGAATAAACGATTACAATATATATATATATATATCGTTCCTTACATTTTAAATACATGAAACAGCACCCCACAGATACAGGAAATTTCCAATTACACGTTATTTTAGTATTAATTAGTTTTGCTTATAGATAGTAAACAAAAAGAAAATGTCAATCACATCATGAGTAATTTATTTGATAAACAGAATAAGCTACCTCCTATGTAGTATTGCCACATTGTACCAAGTAGTGGAAGTGATGGACGTGGTCCTGGTACATCTTTGAGTGTCAGTTTCTTTGAACCATCCTTTGTACCTACCAAGCTGGTACTTCGAGCAGATCCAGTCTTTTTAGCTGTGTTCAATAATCTGGAGTTGAAAACTGGATGTCTTGACAGTCTCAGACAAGAGGAAGTAGTAACGTTTCCAAACCACACTGTTGAAAAACAAGCCCTTTTCAAATTTGAATTGTTTGGAAACTTTTAGTAAGCTTTACTTATTAAAACTATTTCAAAAAGTAACTAGAATCGATGCAAGTAACTAGACTTCATAGAGTGATATTACTAGACCCGTTTATAGTTTTATGGTTAAACCTTTTACGCGAAGTTCTAAATTGACCTGAACCAGCAGCTCAAAAATTAATCTGAATCAAAAAACTTCAAAACTCAAACCTACGAACTAGACTAGAAGATGGACATAAAAACAAGCAAGTTCTTGTTCAAATCTGTCCAAGATTAACATTAGTTTTGAAATAAAACTTAAACTTGCTTAAGTCTAATATCGAGATTTTGAAATATATTTCCAGATCATAGCTCATTAAATAACCATTTTTTATCCAATTTTCGTTTTGTTTGATACTCAAATCATTTATAGTATGAAGATACGTGTGCAAAAATATTAGACTGGGACCTACAGCTTAAAGTGATTTCCTAATCACTACAAACATCGAAGTCCAAAGTGAGAACTGAGCCCTTGAACTATTGAACAATAAGGCAAGAGTTTTAACTAGTTATTAACAGCCTAATATATTAATTAGGTTTCTATTGCCAGCATGGAAATAGAAACTAAAATAAGAGACTTAAATATAAAGTCGGGGTGCTTTGAAGTATTGGAGCAATACTTCCAATATTTTAAAGAAACATTGAAAATTTTTTTGCATTTTCGTTAAGATTTTTTAGGTTTGGAATTAAGAACCCAAAAATTCCGTTTAAGAAAGTTTTACTCTAACTTATTCATAGTTCCTTTGTTCAGAACAATAAAACTTTAATAATAATTAGCATAAATGCTCCTAGAAAGGATCTAAAAACTATTCCATTTTCATGCAGCATTGAAAATTGTGTAGTTATGCCAGGCACAAGTTAAGATCTGTGGTGCACGCAAGGAATATTTCAGATATTTATCAACAGAATTTAGATTTATTGAAGACTTGTCAAATTTTAATAAAATTTGAATTTCAGACAAAATATTTAATCTCTAGATTACTCTCCTAATCTTATAAATTCTAAGTTAACAATTAAAATTAATTTAAATTATGTGTGTAAAAATGACTTATTTAAAGACTTTAAATGTTGAATAAAAAATTAAGTTTACCTGGAGTTTTATTATTAAACACTCTTATTGTTTAATTTTCATAGTACCCAACATCAACATTAAAAGGGTGAATTGAAGAGATTTAGGTTTTTATTTTTCTCAAAATCGTATATAACCAACATTTTAAACTCAGTATGATATTTCCTTTAGATAACAGATGGCAGCACTAGTTACTTAAAAACATTCTAAGCATTATAAAATGCTGCGTATCATGTAGAGTTGAAATTGTGATGTGTAATTGAAAATACATATACAATTTAGCGTAAAATATTAAATAAAATTTAATAGGAAATATTACAGGAAAACATTAAGGAATCTAAAATTTGTTCATACCCGATTTTATACCCGGGAGTTGATATTTACTCTTTTTAAAAATAAATTTCAAAAAATAAATTCCTATTGAACTATAAAAAACGAGACTTCATAATAACATTTACTTTTTTAGTTCTTAAATAAGAATTTTGTATTCTACCTTGCTAGAACAAAATAAAAATTTGCTTATCATAAAAACATATCGCTTTCTAAGGAACTTACTTTAACAAATAAAAATACATTGCCAATATTCATGGCGCATTTGCAAACGTTTGGTCTCTCAAAGTTTAAAATTTGTCTTTATCATAATAAAAATAGATATCGAACTCAACATATCGAAACTGGATTATATTGTTAATAGCACTCTTTACTTTTTAAAATTTTAAGTAATATCAATATTTGATGTTATATTAGAAATACGACTTTATAATTAAGGCAGCAAATAAAAGAATTCGGAATCTACTTGAAATCTTAGAATTTTTATGTATTTATGATATATATAAATTCAGAAAAATATTCATCGAAATCTGTTTTCAGTAAATAAACGTTACGAAATTAATTTTTCATACAAATTTTTAAATTCTAGCAGTCTCAAGAATTAAAAAAGATCTCTAACTCGATTTCTAATTAAAATTTATTATTCTTCTAAGAGATCTTACATTTGAGTGTTTATGAATTTTCAAAGTTGAAATAACGAAAAAAAATTCATATAAACTTAATTACGTTTAATGATTTAAAGATTGAACATTTCAAATTTGAGGACAAAACTTCGGAAATACATTCACTTCTAACTATCATATATAATAAAGTTTAAATAGTTTATATATTCTCAATGCTAGACTATCGAAAGTCGATGTAGCCTGAATTCTGTAACAGTTACATAATTCAACACTTCAATAGTTAAATTAATGAAATTAATTTTAACGAACGAGATGAAAATATTGGATCTGCAATAAGTTAATAATTAAGATAATGCATTTAAGCATTTACTTCAAATAATTGTCATTAAAAAATCTATTTTAGTAAAAGTTTAGGAATAATATTGAATTTTTTTGTTAGCAATTTAGACTTTTTCCTAAAAATACTAACAAGTTATGTTATAATGAAAAATCAAAATTAAATTTTAAATAAAATTTGAATTTTAGAATTTTAAAAAATTAAATTTTAGGGAATATAAATTTAAATTGTAGAATGAAATTAAACATTTTATTTCAAATTTTTCTATATTTCATTTTAAAATAAAATTGATAACAATATGCTTTTGATTTTACAAAATTTCAGTATTTGTGAAACAGTAAAGATTACAAATTACAAGAAAAGTTCCATTTTATAAAATTATCCATAGTCGAAAGGTCTCAAGCAAAACATTTTTCTTGGTACAAGAAAGTCAATTTATCTTAAATGTATTCAATTTAAATTTATAAGAATTCTCTGTTTGTTATAGATATGAGAAGTAGGAATAACAAATTCTTTAGTTTTAAACTGGTGCAATTAACAGACAGGTGAAGTGTTATTCACAAGAGAAGTTATTTACATAGACACAAGTTATTTAAAATGTTTGCAAGTTTAAGAAAGTCAACTATTTTAATGTCAGAAAAAGTCATACATACGTTCTTTAATTTCTCGAGAAGAAAATTACATTGTTAAAAAAAAAAATCCCCAAAATAAATCTTACCCGATGAACTGAAATTCAGGACCAGCATTTTAGTCTTCCAAATAAAACCAAACCCAAAATAACAGAATACAAAAACGATTTAGTAACGCTTAACTCGCTACTGTACTGTTGAATTTAAAAGAGATTGCTCAGAGATTTTAGCAGTCTTATATAGTTTTTGGGTTCGATTTAAATTTTCATTATTAACTGTAAGAAATTAAAACCTTTGTTAATGCATAAAAGTCTTCCATGCAGTTGTAGCCTAGTTGCTAAAAGTTCACTTTTATAATTGATATGTAATTGCAATTAATAACGTTTAAGTGCTTGAGGGCTATGCTGGTGTTAGATTGCTACTGGTAGGGTTTCCCAAGCCGGACAGGTCGAAAGGTAGGTGCCAGACAAAAAGGAACACCATCAAGAGCCAAGACAGACTCTACCTCAGGTACTCATTTCCGCGGATTCACAGAAGTTGCATTTCACCTCCTTCTTATGATTTTGCTGAGAATTGTAAGATTTATGCCATTTGCTCCAAATATCTTGCTCAGCAGGCTTCTGCCGAGCACATACTTGACTGCCTGAAGATCTCAAGAGATGAGATTTACTCTTCCCTTTACTTGTCCTTGACTACCTTTGTGTCAACTGTCTTTTGGATCTTGTCTGACATCGTCAGACAGCTGGAGGATTAGAAACAACAACGTATAAGTGCATATTGAAAATGGGTTCATAAGGAAATCCTAAAATACATGCAAAGACAAGACTTAAGATACGATTAAGAAAAGGGATTAAGTAAGATTTTTACCCAAATTCCTAGTAAAGTAAATAAAAGGCTCAAGCTTACCAATATGCCATATTGATAGAGGAACTGTAAAGTAGCAATTAATTGTAATTTTTACATTAGTTTCACATCACCTCAACAGTGATGTATTGGGTGAAATCTCATGAAAACTGATGAAAGCAATTTTTAGAAATAATTAGACGTTTAACTATACTGATCAATACATGGTTTTCCATTGAATTCAAACCTTACATTTGATTGGAACACAAATACCAACCACTATATTATTTGAGTAGCGATTTATAATGAAATATAGGTCAAAAATATTTTTAACTATAAAGTGATATATTTTATTAATCTTCAAAATTGAAAGCTAATATAAAAAGTAGAGAATCTAAGAAATTTCTTTAAAAATTTCTTCACATTTTAAAAAAATATTGAGAAGCAAAAAAAAATATTTAGAAATGAATGTGTATGTACCAGATTAAAAATACGAAAATTGAATTTTCTTCAATAGACACACTGAAAAATTCTTATTATGGAAATAAAATAGAAATATAATGAAGAAATAAACTTTAATTTTCTTGGTATTATTTTTCCATGAATGAAGTATCACTTTTTCAAATACTGGTGGATATTTTACCTTTTTTATTCATATTTTTTACCAAATCATTAAAGGTTGAAAGTAGTTTGTCTTATGAATGAAAAGGAATTTCGCACAAACTGTACAGTAAAAAATAAAGACATGTCCAACAGCAATATCAATTTCATTGACCTTATTACTTCCTTCAAAGGTATGAAATATATTTCTAAAATTGTGCATTACACGTAACCATTGGTATATCTTCTTAATAGTACTATAATAATAACAAGTATTAGTACTGTAATAAATTTATTGTTCTTTCATTAGAGGCTAGTACTCATTATACTAATGATATTGAGATGGGATTTGTCTAAGTATGTAAGTTCTTGAATACAACTGCAGTGCCCAAAGTGAATAAAAATTTGTTTCAGTAATGTAATCTTTTATGGCAATCATGTGGTCTCGGCGAAACTTATTTTACTGCGTCATATGGATGTACGTCAACATTCTATAATGTAGATGTATTTAATCAGTAGGAAATTAGTAGTTCACATGTTAAATGCTAACCATATTAACTTTTGCTCGCAATTATCCGAATTAGAATGATATTCCCTCGTCTTGCCAATAAACTAATTGGAACAACTTTGATATACCCTCCAAAAATTAATCACCAAATCTGACACTCCCTACGGACTTTTTAGGGTTGCTGTTTCTTATTTTGGTGTTGCCAATTTAGGTTTTTTCAGCTTTTAGGTTTTTGCTGTTGTCAAGTTTAGTATTTTCTTGTATTTTGTACCATTTTTTTTCTTTTTTTCTTTTTTTTTTTTTTTTTTTTTTTTGTTATTAATTATTTGTATTTAGCGAGAATCCATCTTAGCAAGAAAAAAAGGCCTCAAAAACAGGTATTTTGCTTGGCGAGAAAAAAAAGTCGCCAAATTTCCGATTTGGGGGGTATATCACAGTAGTTCCCTGACATTTTTATATTTTTTGAATGCAAGGATTCTTCCCAGTCTTTTTATTCTTCCACTTGGCATTCAGAGCGCTTTTCTGATCGCCAAATAATTGTATCATGTTAAACATTTTCACACAAACTACTTATTCTCTGAACTGGAATTTGATTGATTTGTTTTTTAAACACTCAACTTCATGAATTGTTTGTGCTGTATATTTACAATAATAAATTTATATGTATTTCATATGTTATTGCTTTCAACGAGTGTACAGAAGGCTCCAAAAAGTAGAACTGGAAGTAAGCGATTGTGGGATAAAGACATAATACCAGAACATGAAGTCTATATAATGAAATAAAGAATGAATAACATTTAATATAAAAGTTACCATTACCAATTATATTGTTATAAAACCGATTTTGAGACCTTGCCATAAAGCACTGGAATGAGTCGGAATCTGGTGCTTCAATCTCCCTCCTAATGTCTGATTATTGCAGAGAATTAGGGGTGTTTCTAACAATTCTAGCCTTGTTGTAACCCCATAAGAAGTTGCCCAGTTTATAAATCTTGGTTGTATGGGGGTGACTCAATCGCATGATCCACAAATTTTTTTAAATCACTAAACGTTTTTCCAAGCCATGGGAAGAGTTAGTAGCTCTGTGGGAACGAGTACCATCCTGCAAGAACAGGTTCAGGTACGTGTTCTTGCAGGATGGTACATCGCAAGGTACGTGTCATATTGAGAAGGCTCACTTCAGGCCCAACTTCGCTCTATAGTAACTTTCGAATTCTCAATCCTGTGACAGTACTTGAGTATATAACAAACTATGGTGCAATTTATACTTCACTAGGTGTCCTTCTCCTTTCGAATTCTAAACATGCTTGTCAAACTGCGGCATTGCTTTTCTTATTCTCAAAAAATTTTCTTACAATAAGTTATCGTTGTTCCAAGTTCAAAAGAATCGTCATTTCAAGTTTAATAATTATATATTGTTTCTTACTTATTTTTAGTAATCAAACATTCACTTTAAATACTAATATATGTGTTGCTATAATATGTAAAAATTATGCTTATATCAATATAATTGAAATCAGGAACTTCTAGTACTTTCTATCATGCTTTTGGAACACCTTGTACTATCAATGATATTATTTTAATGAGATGCTACAGATGAAAATCACACAACATGGATGATAATTTGGTAGAAAGGATTATTTACAGAATTTTATCTAACACCTTTCTTTCTACATAACTTTTTATTCCTACACAAGTTTTGATCAATTTGATCATCAATCTTGATTGATACCATGATAAACTTTACAATACCTGTCGCCAAATATGGATGTCCACAAAATAATTGATCATAGAACGTATTAGTAATTATTTCAATATTCAGCATTATGACAGCCAGATATTTATTAGTCAAGAAAATTTATTTATAAAATACTACAGAAAATTGTCTTAATTTTATGTGCGATTATTATAAATATTGATGAAAAGAAATGTAGTTCATATTATGCAAATCAAATCACTTTTATTTGATACATATGGTTACAAACAAATATATACTTTACTATTATACTATTTCAGAACTTACAAGAGCCATAAAGACCAATAAAGTGGCAGGGCAGAATAATTTTTACTTCAAGCGGATAATAGCAAAAATTTAGAATAATTAAAAATATATGTTGTTTTTAAATTTAAAAATTTACCAAATTTAAAAATGTCATTTATTAAAAATTAATTTTATTAATTATAATGAACATTTCATAAAAAATTCTTATTCAAAATAATTATATTAAAAATCTTGATAATGTAGCAATAATTTCAAATTTTCATGGTGTTCTATTTCATTTTTATTTTACAATGAACACTGAATTAAAGGTAAAATTATAATTGAAATACATTTCTACATTAAAGCAATAATTTTTTACAAGCATACAATGATAAAATTTTAAAATATTTACATTTTTCAAGGAGATAATTTAATTACTATTTTAGAGTAATTTTACAATTTAATAGTATTATTTTTGTCTGTGGAATAACAAAAACAAAACATAAATAAAGCATATGTAGCATTAATAATTTAAAAAACATTAACACGTTTGTATATCTTTTATAAAACTAAAATGAATTTCGTTAGAAAATATGTAACATATATTTTTGATATTCAAAACTAAAAATATGTAAGAAATTGCATTATATATATGTTTATATTTATGTGTGTGAGTTATATAATTGAAATTGACACATGTACACAAAATTTCCTGCATTCTCATAAGCTATACACATTGAAATAAAAATTTCACAAAATATTTTTCCATATATTAAGAAAAAAGTTTTGATTTTCAAAAAAAACTAACTAATTACAAAAACTTATATAAATAATTTTATAAATTTATACATAATTTAAAGTTCTTAATAATTCATTCTTATAAGTTTGACAGTATGATTCTCTCTCCACTGATCCACGTATTTAATATTCTTTTTATACAATTTAATATAAAGAGATCAGATCTGGCAACACTTAAGGTTTTTTTTCTTCTTTGCCAGATTCAATTTTATAAGTAATTTCTCTCACTTTTACCAAGATATACATAATTGAAGAAAATATATATACATACAAAAACTCAAAATGTTATCAATATTTGAAAACTCAAAACATTAAGGAGGCAAAAATATATTAATTTCTAAATTTTTAAAAAAATATTCTTTAAAAATAAAAAAATTCTCAGATCGCAATTTTTCTCTCCTAAAATTTATTGTTTAATAAAAATAATCACATTTTGTTTTAGTATATTCTCCCTCTCTATTACACCGTTATTATGATTAATTTTATTCTTTTAAGCATATCTTGATTAGAGCTAAATTCCTCCATCAAAAAGATAATAGATTTGAGAAAAATTTATTTACATTCGAAAAACATAATTCCCAACAAGCTTATCCTTAATAATCAGAACAGTTGTCAGCAGTCTTTATTAGATATTCTCAAACAAATTTGACAAAACTTTGTGTTTTTCCTATAGAATTCATCAAACTTTGATACAGCAAATACTTGTAAAGGATTTTTAAAAAGGCAATTTAAATTTCAGTTTTTGAATCATGGTATATATATTCTCTATTTATGGATCTTATACTTGTGTGGACGTTTACTAAATCCCTGGCAGAAAAGTTAGTTATCTTTGAGCGAAAAACTCTGCGGAAAATCTTTGGTGTTGTGAATGAAAATGAAGTCTGGAAACGTCCACATAATTTTCAACCTTAGAAATCATTTAAGGATATAGATATCAAATTTATATATATCAAGATTAATCACATGTAATTTGTGGACCACATATGGCGAATGAACCCCTTATCACTTACTTTTTCAATCATAAACATTTGGGAACTAGAAAAAGGGGTAGTAGTCCCAAGTTGAGATGGATGGACTGTGTTGAGAGATATTTTAAAATCCCAAAAGTAAGTAATTGGAGATCAATTGCCAAAAATAGATCGGAATGTAAGAAAATTCTTGGAAAGGCCTTTGCTCATCAGGGGCTGTATATATGTTCTCTATTGAGTTTTGTGCTATAAATATAAGTTTTGAGATTTTTCAGATTTTATTTTCAAAATAAGTATAATTTTATATGCTCCTGTTTTTCTAGTAACTTAAAATATATCAATTGTTAAAAGATACTATAAGAAATGGAATTTATTTAGTTATCAAAAGCTACTTTAAATCAAGAATTGAAAACAATTTTAATAAATAAGTAAAAATATTTTACTGCATGAATATTCACGCAACATTTTCATATTTCACAGTTAACATGTTTGATCATGGTTTTATACTGACCCTCAGTTATTATAACATTATTGGCAACCATGTTTGATGCTATATAAATGAATAATTCATATAGTGGTACTCATTTAATCACCGGTAAGACTCTCTAATCGATTACTGAGTTTCTAAATAATTTCTCATCACAATCTCTAAAAATTACAATCCGAAGATTTAAATTTGCCAAATCTAGATTAATCATTTTAAAACTGTCAATCCAAGGAAAATAATTCTTAACATTCAGTTTGCGCGTAATAATCTTTTTTTTTTTTTTTTTTTGGCAACTTGCTTATTATTTTTCAATAAATTATTGTTGAATTAACTTTAAAACTTTTACTGGGAAATTGGTAACATGCTATTTAAAATATTTTTATGGCAATTTCTTAGTCACACCACATAAATTAAATGTACCCTAATGGCATTAGAAAAACTAAATTTGATCTCTAAGTTCTCTTCTAACTTCATGGAGAAATATATGATTTTTATGAAAGTCAATCCATATCACTGATACTCAGGCAAGCTTTCAT
>JAPDSC010069926.1:35927-48919 GCA_026290005.1 Latrodectus geometricus
ACACACACACACACACACACACACACACACACACACACACACACACATATATATATATATGATATTCATGAATGAATGTTTTGCCCTGCAAAAAAATTTGTAAGGTCAGAAACAAGTGATAATCATATGGTGCTAGGTCCGGAGAGTATGGTGGATGCGAAAGAATTTCCAGCCTAGCTCTGCGACTTTCTGATGAGTCCCCAAAGCAGTACATGGCCTAGAATTGTCATATAGCAGTATGAAGTCTTTCTTATTGAAAATCAAATTTAAATTATTGAGACTTGAAGTATCTACGAGTATGAGGAATATAGTTAATAGTTCGGAGAAGAAGGATTGTGGTTCAAATCTAACTATCACTGAATTAAAACTGAAAATACTGTATAACTGTTTTCTGAAGCCACTTTTGCGGTTGTGGATGCTTGTGAGTTTTCTCGAATTTCTTCATTTGGTACACGTAAACAGGATCATTATCTGTGAAAAATCCTCTCAGACAGCAAATCATGTAAGATGTCTTAGTGTCTTATACCAGCATTCATGCATTAAATTGTTCACCACTCGATATAGATTAAATATTTTGGATTTAAAATTTAACTTTCTATGTAATTTTACATAAATAAAGAATTGTTTAGCATTATTTCAGTGTATCAAATAATTTCGGATAAAAGTTTTCTGTATAATTAGCACATGAAAAGTTGTGTAGCATTATTTTAATTATTCAATATTCTAAGTTATGTACTAAGAGTATTTCAATTGCATATAATCTAAGTTATACGCTATGAGTATTTTAATTATTCAATATTCTAAGAGATTTATATATTATGAGTGTTTTAATGTTTCAATTTTCTAAGTTATGTACTATGAATATTTTATTGTTCAATATTCTAAGCGTTATGTACTATGAGTACTAAGAGATGTGGCTTGTTGAATCTACATAATAGGCAATGTTACTTTTATTTGAAAAGATTTGGTGTGGCGGACACGTAGTGGACAGCCTAGGGTCTAAAGATTGTTTTAAAACATTTTAATATCCCTCTCACAAACTTCCTTTTGGGTGGACTTTTGTAAAAAGCATTAACATGTTGCAAAGGAGATAACCTGGAAAACTCCAAAGCACCCACCCTTACAGAAATCTAAGCAAAAGACAAAAATGTAGCATTCATCTCACCTTGCTCAACAGTGGCTGAGATGAAATATTTCACGCTGAAAAGTGCTGCCCTACCATTAGATCAATGCAAAAAGTATATCATCCAACCTTTTGATTTTAAAAATGTGCATTTATTCACAAATCGAAATCATCGAGAGAGTTTTACAATTTACCTTCCTTCCAATCGCCACTAGAGAAGCAGCTTCATTATGACTCAACAGTAAGCCATCGTGCTGATACTACAATTACTCGTTATGAAAAAGTTTCGTGTTCGAGTTGTTCATTCAGGAATCTGGAACACACAAATATGTACTTACTCTTCTGTGACTACTAATATTCATACGTATTTTTGTTTGTTTTGAATATAAAAATATTATATTATGACTAAGTTATGGATAAGTGAGCATGTGTGTGGGATGAGTGTTTTGCTGTTCTCATTTTAGTGAAGGTCCCGAATGGAAAAGGCTAAGAGATGCTTCCGCCGATGAACTTTTGAAGCCAGTCAATCTCATGGGTCTGGTGAAACCCATTGACACGATCGGGGATGATTTCATATCCTTGTTGCGGGCAAAGAGAAATTCTAAGACAAACATCATAGAAAATTTCCAAGATCTTGGATACAGATTGGCTTTGGAAGGTGAGAATAATCCTTTATTTATTTTTTTCGTTAAGAAACATTTCTCAAAATAAGAATTTAAATAGACACTGATGACAAAAATTATATTCTTCTAGGTAAGAAAGCTAAAAAATTGTATTTATTGTATATACAGGTATAATATGCGGAACATAATTATAATACAAAGAGGCAGTTTGATATGCACAATATGTAGAATTCAGTTCAGAAAATTAGTTGCTCTAACTGAAACAGTTTCTGTGCTCTGTAGTTCATTGAGCGGTACTAAATATGAACTACTGCAACGCGTACTTTATTTAATGTAAATTTAACTCTACGTCACAAGTAATCCATAGTCAGGATCATATACATACAGTCAAGATCAATCCATAGTCAGGATTATGCATTGGTTTTATGAATAAGAGGCTATCATTGAAATCACGGAGATTAGAGATGCCCTACGAGAATTATATATCAGAAATGTGACACATGTTTACACAATATTTTAATCAGAGGTAATCGAATATAGTTCAAGTTGAATTGAGTTTGGATGAATCACAAGGTTATTTCGGCCTGAAAATTTAGTTTAAATACAGTTTCCATTAACATGTTCATATAAGAAACGTGGCGCTAAGAGATAACATTGGAGAGCTCATTTTATTGACAGATGTCAATACAGTGTGATTGAAGCTTGTTCTTTCGTTGTCTCATTGAAGATGGCTTGAAAACAGAATACTACTGATTTATGCAAATTTCCAAGATACTTCATAGATGTAAACTTTAATAAGTTATAATAATAATTGGGACTGCTCATATAACCATCATTATAAATAAAATCACTGGCATGAAAATAAGCCTGGTCTTTCTTAAATTATCCACTGATGACGGCATGATAAAGAAGGCAAATAAACAATTTTGGTGGTCTCGGTTATTCACAAATGGAATATGATGCAATTATACGTAACAAAAATTAATCTGGAAAGATTGTGATTGTATCCTAAACTTTTAAGCAACATATCTCTGTAAGTGTATTAGTTCTGCAGTGGTAGGGAAATTGTTTCTGTTATTACCATGCTAACTACTTGTATTGCTGCATATACCACCATGTATGTATGCACACTTATTATTCTACTCAAGAATTATGTTCTTGACTGGATTAACAGTATACGTTTGCAGGATTCCATTTGGATAACAGAACATCAAATGTCTATCTTTTTAGGTTTCATGGTCAAGTGAGATTCTACCCTGCATCTTGTCTTATTTATTCTATATTTTCAAAACAGGTATTATGTTCAGATCGACGTGTTTAAAAAATTCACGAAAAAGAATTTGTATTGTTGTTGTTGTTTCTGATTCGCGGGCAGCACCAAGCCCACCCTTTAGAGACTAGGCGAATGAATTCAGAGAGAGAAAGAGAGAGAGAGAGAGAGAGAACGTCTTCCGTTTCTGAATACAGCACCCTCATACGAAGGTGGAAGTCCAACGTTTGGGTCATAGATGGCAACACCATCTGAATCTTCCAATTTAGAGATTGAAACCAGTGAAGACACAAAGTCTGGCTCCAACCACTTCCAGAGGTATTTATTTGTAATGGGAACATGGAGAACATTGGGACCCGACATATTTCACGTGCCCCAGTCACCATTAGTGAACACGACGGATCTTCGGCTAAACCGGGATTCGGACTCACCACCTTTTGGTAACGAGAACGACTCTCTAACCAACCAGGCTATTGTGGTCTTAGAATCTGTATTAGTGATCATCAATGATTATGCTGAATTTCAACATGGATTGGTTTGTGTTTTACCTTCTTATACAAAGAGTAAAATATTAGTTATCCTTATTTAAAAAAAAACAGTATTAAAATACGATAACACAAGACAATTTTTTTGTAAAGTCTCTAAATGCATCTACAGTGCAGAAGATATGACTTAAACCCTTTGTGTGTTGAAAATTATTTAAATATATGAGCATTACCAATTACACAAATTTTATGTTTAATGCTCACAGTTTCATCATGCAGATATTTTTTGAGTCAATGGTAAAGTTTTAAGCATTTCTGATCTTTCTTTTACATAGAAATTTTAATCGACGAGAATTATAGTAAAAGTAATTTTTAAATTTAACTCTCCGGATACTGTTTCCAAGATATTAAGAATGAAATTTTTTTATAACCTATGAAGAATAAAAACTTATTTACTATAATAATCAAATTTGGTTGCGTTTTATTTCTAATGATTTCTGATGAATATATTATAAAAAGTATTTATATCTGTAACTAATCTTTCAATGTTATAATTAAGAGATGTGTACATAAATAGTTTGATTTTTGTTTTTGTCGATATTATTTTTTAGCTGCATAATTTTCACAGTATGTTATTTTTATTTAGTTTAAATTTTAATAATTAGTTAATGGCAGTCTCTATGTGATTATAAATGCCAATAAGCAATAACCTGGAGAATATATCTACAAAATAAAAAATTGAGTTCAGAAAAGTAAGCATAAATGTTTTCATTTTCCGCTATCTTTTACTGCCCAATTGTCTTCAAAGGAGTCGTTGTCAAAAAACGAATATTATCATCTGTTCTTTAGACTCAAAAATGTTTTTAAGTTTACTTGACATTATATGGATAGTTATTTGTGTTCGCAAGATATAAGTCATCTGAAGGCCTCGATTCTTGAATTTGTTTCAACAGCTGTGACATCAAATAGGTAATAACACTAAAACTCGTCGAAAAGATAATTATAACCACTTTCTTTCTTCGTTCTTATAGATTAATAGTTTGTAGGCATTAGACTTTGTCTGAGAGAAAGTGTTATGAACATTATATCAACGTTTCTTTGCATCAACTAGTTTCCACCAACGACTGATTTCGAAGAATCTCCGTTATTCGATATCTTAACAAATGTATGCATATTTAAGTGGCTTAGTTAAGATAATAATATAAAACAATAATTCTTGATAACATTTCGACCCCACTAATGTACTGTGAGAAAATCATGGATGTTTATTCATATTTAACATCCTTATTTCTATTTTTATGGATAAAAATGTAAACTTCGTATTCTGAAGACGTACTGTTTCAGATGTCCTGTGCTGATTTGGTGCTATTTAAAATTTTGGAAGTGAGGCTCTCCAAAAAGTTTTAAATAGACTGTAATGAAATGAACTGTGTCGTATTTTATCAAGTAATGCAGGAATAAACAGTTTTTTTCTGACATTACCAACTATTATGTCTTTTTACAATACAACAGCCAAAAGAAAGGTAACCAGTCTTTGAAAATAACACATCAAAATTGAATTCTAATATTTGAGGATTACTTAAGTACAAAAGTAGAAACGGCTGATTTGCGGTTTGGGTCCCCTTCTCGCCAACTCGGAGATAAACGCGCCAAGCTTGATAACTCAGACGTTTTTCATCCTTAATACGCTTATTAATAAAAATAAAAACATAATTTTTATTAATATTTCAGTGTATTTTTATTACACAATTAGTAAAAAAAAACATTGTTTTTGTCTTCATTGTCAATAGCAAAGTAAAAATCGTTAAAAACAAGTATTTCATTTTCGTCGCCGTAGCAATGGCGTTTTTGAAAACGCTCCAAGCAAGGTAAACAAAGCACATTTTTACCGTGTGTGTGTTTGAAATTTTTAATAATACAAGAATTGCTTATATACTCTGAGACAAGCGTAAAATTTTTTTATCATTAATGTATACTATGCTTCCAGTTTTGCTAATAAATCTGAATCCTTTTCTATTATCCATATAGGTGTCTATTACATGAGCTTAGATAGCCGACTGGGCTGCCTGGAGCACGAAGTCCAGGAAAATACTCCTGCCTATGATATGATACAATCTGTGTTGTTGATGTTTGAAGCTTTTCAAAAGCTCTTCTATAGTCCACCAGTCTGGAAAATATATGAAACATCTAGTTATAAGAAACTTCATAAGGCCGAGAGCGTTATGTATGAGTGAGTATGAAACAGCCTTGATGTTAGTAAGAATAAATTAGAATGCTTGTTTCATGAAAACTTTTGTTTTACTATTGTTTTTAGACTTTTTTTTAAAATTAATATTCTGTAAAGAGTGATACATTATAAATGAATGATTCTTAATATGAACAATACCATCCTTTTCTGATCAAAGGAAATGCTTTAAGTCAGAATAGAACAGCAATTACTGAAAGATTATATATGTTTTAATTGATCTTCCTAATTATTCGTAACCGTGATACACAAAGCGGAATTTTTTTTATAAAGTATTTGACTTTTCCGAATACCTACCCGATATACCAAATTATTAGAATTGATACACCGAGGTAAATTCTTTTTTTAGAAAAAAATAATAATAGCAATAGTTATTATTAATTTTTTTTCTTGGTATTTAAATTTCTTTTAAAAAATTTTAGTACAGAAAAGTATGGAAAAATGCTGAATTTATATAAATTAATGATTTGCGTTATTTATATTTAATAATAAATTAAACAATAAAAGGAATTTGAGTAGTATCAATTTTTATACATGTCAAAATTGACGCTTTTGTACTCGCAGATATTAAAACTGAAGCTTACGTAAATATTTGACAATTTCAACATGTTAAATAAACATACATATCTACATGTTTTTTTAATATTTCATGTTCTTTTTTCGTTTTCTATGACATTTTTCTCATGTGTTTCCATCCAATGGGAACATTTAAATTTCTTCACGATCATTTTGAAAGAAATTGATGCTTTGTACTTTCTTTTTTTAACAATTAGTGTTTAATTCCTTCAATAGATGGCAGCACTATTTTCTTCTAATTTGGAAACCTCTTAAGATAGCGAATTATTTATAGGTAAGTTTGGTGATTTGCTTTTTGCAGTATATTCAATGCAGATCTCAAGAACCCGCAGCCATCATGCAAATGAACCAATACAATTTTATGTAAAAAATGTATTATTATTATTGCTTTACTCTTCTACATCTTTATTAAAAATGTACATAAGACAACGTTAAATTGGCAGAAAATATTATAAAACCCAGAAAATATTAATTTATGAATAGCAATTAGAATTTTTTTTCACATGGTGAGATTTAATATTTTATTTGGACTGTTTTGTAATTCAAACTTGATACTATTTTATATTTTATTTTCTCGATTCGATATTTTCAAGTAAAATTCTGATAATGTGTAAAACCCTAATTCTTTGTGTAGGCATTTAATTCTCTCCGCAATTTTGATTAAATAAAATTTAATTTTCTTTTGACATTTAATCAAATTAAAAACGTAATTTTGTTCAAAATTCAGTTTCATGTTCTTTTTTCTAAACAAAAACATATAATTAAAGATTTTTTACTTCACTTAAGCATTATTAATAATTGGAAATTCTATTAAAAAATGCTTGTGTGTTTCTTATAACATGGGAAGATATTATAATATGAAAAATTCAGACGTTACAAAAACTATTAGGATTTAATTATATTGTTGATCTAAAAAGTTTATGTATTATGATTTTAATAGCGTCCCATTTTATATAACAAATGATTTCAAAATTTTTGAAAAGAAAGGAAATTATGAGTTTTTGTAATGCATTTGCGGCCGTATTCACCAACCAGAGTTAAACGAGGTTTCAGGTTAAAGGGCGAGTTAAATCATGAAACGTTATTCATCACAACAAAAACAGCAACTAACTCGCCTATATGGATCCCTGGAATAACCCTACGATTTCGGAGTGTTAACGCCGAGTCAGCAAACAATGGCGGACCTAAGCAATATGTTTGTTGACACTGATGGGCAAGATTTGCAAAATCTTGAATTAATGGAAAGAAGAGCGAGATGTGTGTATGAAAGTAGGCAAAATGATTTTGAAACTTTGACGAAGTTGATTTTCGTAGCCGTTATAGATTGAATAAAAGTACGGTGGAACACTTTCCCGCTCGCTACGAAGCTTTGCTTACATTTTTTGCTAGCCAATCAGAAGCCGTCTTACATGTCGTGTTCGGTTAAATCCAAAGTTGTTTTACACGGGGATTTCTCCGCATCGTGAATAAGAATCGGCAAGTCATGCTAGAATTGAGTTATATCCGAGTTAGGCTACACTCAAGTTAACCCGTGTTAGGTGAATACGGCCGTTAGTGCTTATTCTGTTAATTGATTTTTATATAGAAACAATACAAGATACTTTTCCTGGGTTAGTACCATTGCATGAAGCATACGAAGCGAACAGATATTTGATAATTCTGTTTTGGTTCCAAGTCTCTTCTTACTTTGACAGATATCATCATACTCATTCAGATTATTATTTTATGCACAAAAATTTACGATACATCAAAATTCAAAATAATTTAAGTTAACCATGATATATTGAGAAAGTTTTTTTATAATCAACATAGGATTACATGAGAGCTATAAAAGCGATATCACGTGATTTGACACGATAATAAAGATATATACGGTTTCTTGAATTAATTCTCTTCAACTTAAGGAAGCCTTGCAAACTGATTTAGTGATATCGTCAAATATACTTAATAATTAAATGATTTGTGTGATGTGCTACATTATAAAATAATATTGTAAATGACTAACTTTTATGTACTCTAAGTTCTTATTTAAAAAATATTTATAGTATGACAAGTAAGCGAATAGAAGAGAAGATGGAATATGTAAGACGTAATCCTACACAGAAAGGAAAGCAAAGTATTTTAGAAATTTTAATAGGAAAAAAGTGCTTGACAGATAAAGAAAGGAAAGTAACTATCATAGATTTCATTTCTGGTGGGATATTTACAGTAAGTCAAAGCTTATTTGAAAAAATATAGTTTGATTTCCTGATCCTTTTTTTTTGCTCCTTTACTAATTAATTCACTTAATCGATATATATATATATATATATATATATATATGTTATGTATATATATATTAAGAAATTTTCATACGAAATACTAATAATTATATAGAATTTATTGAATAAATTACTTTTAAGCTTATTGATATTGTTAGTGGTAATATACTGTGTGACAATAATGGTTATTCAAGTTTAAAAGGACAATTTTGTTTTGAATTTCTATTATTTACAGCTGTAAATTATTTTGTGTTTGGAACTAATAAAATCTCTAACATTAAACGCATTACATGTGTAAAAATCTATTTAAAAGATCTTGTGTAAAATCAAAAGGCCGAAAATTAATCCTGTAAATAAGATCATAGAGATTCATCCCAAAAAATATAGAAATTGTTGGCAGATTTGGCTAATTTGCATATTATATCTTTGTTTATGAAGTGCTAATGAAATCTTGAAAAGGAAATAAAATCTTTAAAAAAAGAAATTTAATGTATTGTGAGATAACAGTGATCAAATTTGAGATATGATAAATTTGAGTATGAATATTAAAAATTAAAAGTAGACAGATTAAAATTAATAAAAGAGTTTTTATTTCATGCATTGAAATAATATGGTGGTAGCTTATAGTTAAAACTATAGCCAGTCTTGCAGATAAAATTGTGCTTTTCTTATGAACATCAGCTGCTCATTACTTTTCCAGTGGATTTTTAATGATTTTAACAATTTTCCGTAAATTATTTTTTAATACTTGAGTAAAGAAAATAAGTAGGGAAAAAAATTTTGCTATCCCTAGGCAGAGTGTTTGCTGCAAATAAAAGCTTCACATTTATTTCTCATTAATATACAATTGTTGGAATGGAATCTGGTTCATCAAACTTCACAAAGAAGAAAAAAAATCTAGGTTAAATTGCAGTTTAGTTTCCCTTTCTCACCAACTTGGCGATAAACGTGCCAAGCGTGGTAACCCTGACGGTTTTCATCTTTAATATGCTCTTTATGGCAACCTCCAAAAGAGAGAATTTGAAGAATTTATAAAAAATTTTTTTATTAATATTATTAATAAACTGAAATATTAATGAAAACATAATTTTTATTAATGCTTTAGTGTATTTTTTGCTATATAACTCGTAAAAAAAACTTTGTTTTCATTGCCATAGCAAAAGTGAAAATCGTTAAAAACATGTTCTTCATTTTGGTCGCCATAGCAACGGTGTTTTTTAAAACGCGCCAAGCAAGGTACCCAAAGCACATTTTCGCCAAGATCTATATTAAAAATTTTTTTGAGGAATTGAAAAAGGTCAGAGAAATGTATGTTTGTTTAAGTATATAAAAATAATCTCTCACATAACAAGATTATTCATGAGGAAAAATATCTACTAGCAGTGAGTTGATTCAATAAGAATATACATACACTTTTATATTATGTAATAAGTACAAAAATATTAAAATTTTCAAAATATTCATATCAAAAAAGATTTTAAATGGGACATTAAGTAAATAATGGTAATAAAATTATCATGATATTTTTAGAGAAATTCAAGCGGTATATGTATTTTTAAAATTTATAACATAAAAAAACAAATTATACTAACATATGGAAAGATTAATTATTTATCAAAACGCTCCTAAAATAAAACTTTTTATGCAACAGTAAATAAATTATAAAAAAGGTAAATATATTGCTTAGGTTTTCATAATGAATTTGACGAAAAGTAAATTCAATAGCTGTTATCAAATTAATTATTATAATAATTAATTTTTTGTTAACATCTTAAAAAAGTCATTGATTGCTATATTTTCTATATTGTTTTTATTACTGTGCGGATAATTTTTTTTTAAAATTCATGTTTTTTCTCTGAGTTGTCCTTGTTAAATGTAAGCATATCTCAATGCAGGTGACAAACGCGTCCACGTTTCTGGTGTATCACGTGTCCCGGAATCCAGAAGTGCAGCAAAAGCTTTACGAAGAAGTAATGAGGGTCATGCCTACTGGAGAGATCACATACGAAGCAATAGATCGAATGCCTTATTTATGGGCCTGTCTGAAAGAGTCATTCAGGTAAGTATCGCTCTTTCAAACTGTATTAAGGAACTTTCAAAAGACTCTAAGGTAAAACTATACTTTAGGGTGCCCCCTTAGCAAACATGGCGATTTTTGTTTGGTTATCGATTTTATTGGCGATTTCTGCTAGCACAGAACAATCAATTGCTCTGTTGCAATCAAAATACGATTGAGTTTTGCCCAGCTTGGCGATCAAACGCGATCTCAACTTGGCGAGAATCAAAGGGCCACCCTAAAGTATAGTCTAACCCAGTGTTTCTCAACTGAATTTACTCCAAGGACCGATAAATTATTTCGGCACGTTCACGCGGACCGGTAATATTAATAATTCGACCCAATGCACAAATTTTCACAAAGATTCGGCAATTTATGAAACGCGATTAGGTACATAGTAGCCAGTTTGTTGTATTTTTCATCAAAGATTACATTATTTTTTAAACTAGTAAACTATTATTATTGTAATGTAGGTAATGTATCGGTTTGTCGGCCTATAAAAGCTGGATATTTCGCTGACCGGTAAATATTTCTTGCGGACCGGCGGTTGAGAAACACTGGTCTAACCGACTCTAAAACCATGCACATATAGATTTTGAGATTTCGCTTTAAGAATTGAAAGTTACAGTACCTCTTATTTATCGTTATTGATGAGAACAAGTAACTTTTAAAATAAAAATGAACCACACCCAAATACAGTGTAAAGATATAATAAGTGTGTTTAGTGTACATCGTAGATCAAAAAACAATACATAATACATAATATGAGAGCTTATAAATGTGTGTTATTTATATTGTATGTTGAAAAAGATTTTTAAAGAAATTGAAAAGAGATGATCAATTGATATGATGTTGTCCCATAAATTGATGCTGTAAGTTGATAAATTTTGAAACAGTACTTGTAAGAATTATTTTTCTACACATAGTTTCAAATCTCCCTCCAACATCCCTTCTCTTAAGCAGAGTTAGATTTTTTTCTTTTATCAAACAAGACTTGAGGATTAGCTTATAACTATTTATATAGAGAAAAGCTCTTTTGTTAGAAATGTCTAATTACTACAATCAATCATTTTTTTTTTGGCTTGCATTTCCTTATTTTAAAGTATGACAGAATTCTTAATTTTTTACATAATGATTAAAGGCAGTTAGATTTTAAGTTTGTTATAACTAATATATTTGTGGTGTTCCTGTAAAATTACTAGGGTCTATTTTAATCCAATTGAATATGTTTTCGGAAATAGTAAGAAGTTATATACTCATAAATACAAACTACAATAAATATTTTATTTTTGTGGCTTCAGCTGGATTCTCGTAGGTATAAAGTAAGCAAATGTGTTATTAAAAGCGACGATCACGCCATCTATACTTCGAAATTTTGCTTAAAACTGATTGTTTGACTTATTTTTTTTTTTTTCGTTTGGTAAATATGTGCCTTTTTCAATGTTGAAACTGAATAGGCTAGGTTAGAATTTTGAAATCTAAGAAATATAAGTTGGAAAATTTTGAATTGAATCTTGAAATTTTAAGATTTAAATATTTGGATCTAAAACTTAATTAAAATGGAAAAAACTTGACACTTAGTATTTATTTTAATTTTTTAAATTATATTATGTAAATGTAATTTTACTGTATGTTATGTATTCTCGCAAAATCATTATTATTCATTGTTATGAAGTATGATGCTCTATAAATACATCATAAAACACATATACATCGACATACGTGTAAACATATAATTTGATTATATTAAAATGTACTCTGCTTATTTATCAGTGCTACATACTTTAAGTACACATGTTCTTGTTAAATATGTAATTTAAGAAAATATATTTAAATTTTTTTCTTTAAAAAAAGTTTAGTTTTATTAATTTACATTTAATAAAAATATCTTGCGAAAAAATAATATATATATATTTTACGATTGTTAATCAGATTTTCTATAAAATAATTGATATAATTAATTTTTCAATAAAATAGTTATATAATTAAATACAATCTCTTATAGAAAAATTACTGTAATTTTCTAGCTTCATATACATATCGTTTATTGCTTCAAAATTTAAATCAATACTTATATATTTTGTCAATTATGTCAATTTAATACGTTAACGAATCTTTTCATTTTTTTGTTTCATGTTACAATTTGCCAACTATGTGAATTATGTTAATTTAATATGTTAACGAATCTTTTCATTGTGATCATATTTACAGATTGACTCCCACAATACCCTGCATAGCCAGAATCTTGGACAAAGATATTACTTTATCTGGTTATCGTATACCAGCTGGGGTAAGGATATTGGGTTTTGTTGCTTATATATATATATATATATATATATTGGGTTGTCCGGAA